>QNGE01004893.1:0-36109 GCA_008508345.1 Paragonimus westermani | reverse complement strand
GATTGGCCCAACTAACCGTAAGGGACGACCAATCTTAATTAGAGTGCTTCGCATTGCCTACTTTGGTAGAGGAAGTGGTTAGGGGCGTCGACGGATTCGCTTAATGAGAACGGGGTTAGCGGTCAAAGCGGAGCACAGATCACCTGACCCTGTTCCTACTAATTCATCAAACCGCTGGCCGTATTGATTCCTTTGACAGGTAAAAGGTTGCGAGTGGTTAGGGGTGTCTGTGAATCTCACGTCCAATAAGAGTGAGGTTTAGGGTTTTGGTAGACTTCGAGCTGTGATGTGAGAGTGAACCAGTTTGTGAGAACATTTTCATCAGTTCTCTCGCATACATGGCTGGCGGACGCGAGTGCATTTGCATCAGTCCCAGAGCACGCAGACGTATTATTGAAGCATTGGAAAGGGGCGATGACTGGCGCACGGTTGCCCTTCTGAACGGAGTCAAGTGTAATACCGCTTACAAGTGGCCATACGTGGATTGCATCAGTTATGAAGCTCAGTCTCGTGAAGGACACAGAAGCAAGATTCTGACAGAATCAGAGATCGATATGTTGTTGGAGTGGATTTCCGTGGACCCAACGATCACATTGCAATTTTTGAGACTGTGCGTGAAGGCTGAGTTTGACAAGGAGTTGTCGACCACAACGATTAGTCGATACTTGGATGGTCGGTGCATAACTGTCAAGAAACTGCGCCAAGTACCCATTGGTATGAACTCAAATGAGAATTTGGAGTTACGACGACTGTTTGCATATCGACTGATGGAGTGTTATGCAAATGCAGACTATTTGCTGGATAGATGAGACGAACTTCGATCTGTACTGTGCGAGGTCAATGAGACGTTTATTAAAAGGAACGAGAGCATGCGTCTCTGTAACAAACAGCCGAGGCTGTAGTCTTCATTTGATTGGAGCTATGACACCAAGTTCGATAGTAGGCTAAACGACGAGGCGGGGAGCGTACAAGAGCAGCCATTGCAAGGGTTGGCTGCATACTCTGCTGCAGTTGTCTTTTAACTCTTGCTTTCACCATGCTCCAGACATTCTCAATTGGATTCAACATTAATGAACAGAGTGCCAGTCGTAAGATTTGTCTTCCACTGTATAACTCCTCAGCAAACACACTTTCCAGATCGGAGTGACATGGTGCGTTGTCGCATATCAGCACAATGTTTGACATAGGTGTGCTGATCTTCATCTGATCCAGCAGAGTTTGCAGCCAGCCCTTGCAATCGCTGCTCTTGTACGATCCCCGCCTCGTCGTTTAGCCTGGTGTCATAGCTCCAATCAAATGAAGACTACAGCCTCGGCTGCCTCACAGTGTTCCTTTAAGCATTCCACGGGCATAAATCATACCCATTCATCACACGTTCACACTTCCACAAGGTTCGAAAACTTCAGGTCGACTGGCTGTTTTCCGCGCTTTCGTTTGGTTTTCCTGTTGGCTAAGTTGGTTTACAGTTCACTGAATATGTTCTGAGGTTACTCCAGTTTCAGCGATATGCACGTGGAGTAGCTGTTAAGTAAGATGATTGGATGCAGTTACGGCAGATCATATGTTGAACTAATAATGGAAGCTGAGTGTAATTTTGAGTGCATTGGCTCCAGTCGTAATTCATGGTGGAAGGGTTGTTGCATTCCAGAAGTTTTAGGCAGCCTATTTTTGGTGCATTTCTTAACCATTTTGAGATCAGCATAACCTCGAAAGACTGTGCTGTCTCGTTTGCGAACCGAAACGCTGCTATTAAGAAATAAGCGGGCATCATCTGGGAACCCGCGACGTCCATCTTGACAGCAGTTGTAAACAGATACCGCACTCTGTAGAGACTTAACCCCGCTGGAAACATCGCGCCACTCTGGTGGTGCCATCTAACTGTTACGCTCCTAAAGAAGCCTACGTGCAACAGCAAAATCTTAAATGTGTTGAACAACCAACACAATGGACTATAGATATTGTTAGACGAACTGAATTATCTGACCTGATTCGTGTGGCTAATCCGAATCGGATGCCGCCAACCGTATTATGAAGCTACTCACAGACGAGAATGGTGACTTTCGTGTGTATTCAAAGTATGTCCTAGTGGGTGATTATTTTGAGATGGTTACGCCGTACTTTTTTGCGGGTTCAAGAGGTCAACCATAGAAATCAGGGTTTAGTTGTACACACACGAAACCAGTGATCATTAGTTGGATCTGAACGGTGGATCTGTTTCGCAGGTCTCCAGGTTTCTTTGCTTGTTTNCTTGTTCTCTGCTTAATCGCTTGTTTTTTGTTTCTTTCATTTGATTTACAGGGTTCTACGGTTTTCAGCAACTCTACGGAAGCAGCAAGGCCGTCTCAGCTACACGGTTGGTTTTTTAGTCTGTTCTCTCACTGCATGCGTAGCGTAACCATGTAGTTCATTTGCGTGAGGTGCCTTTAGATCTTGAATGCTTCTTGTATTTTCTTGAATCACTCATGTTTTAACTGAGAAACGCTGTGCATTTGCCCTCGTTTAGTACTCACAAGGGCGACACGACGCGCTTTCAGACGTGGTTTCAGTATCTTGATAACTGCTTGCCGTCAGCACTCATTCCTCGAATTCGTTTAAGTGGTGCGTCATGATTCGGAGCTCGATTAATTTATGCTAATCGGGAGCCTGTTCAATTGCTCTTATCAGATTTAGGGTGTGAATATTGAGAAGACGCAAGCCATTTAGTTGTATCCGGATTCATGTTGCTTATGTTCTGACCACACGTGAGTACGTAATCAATTTTAGACTACTGAACGATGTTCCATCGAACAACATCCATGGAGCAACTTGTTAGACAGAGGTGTATGTGGGAACATGAGGCGGCCGGGCGATCGAAAACTTTCAACTGTGTTAGGAATAACTGCCAAGGCAGCAGCAATGACTTGCTTAGACTGCAGCATGGCTGATGTCACCTTATTTTATCAAGGAATATCAGGGTGTGTTTTTGGTTTCGTTAGCAGGTCACAGTAAGTGTATTTTGAGCGTTGTTTTTGTGTGCAGTCTGGAGTGTACGCTTCGCGATGCATGCCTGAGTGCCGTCCATTGGAGTGAAGGGAGTTGAGCACAGTTCATCACTTGTGACATCTAATGATTCATATCCATATAATGCGATCGTTTTATTCGTCCTTGTCGACTGCACCTTTTGCTTAAGGTTACATGCACGACTCAGCTGTATTTCGTTGAGTATTTCATAGTATTTATGTAAACGCGTACACTGTTACCGTCGGATTCTTTCTGTTCCACTTGTTGCTGGGCTGCTGCATTTTCCATAAAGTGCTCACACGACAGGGGACTCTTCACTGATTACGGGAGCAGCTACCATATGCACATATTCCTTGAAACTTTGAATATCCCCCCCAAATTTATCTGGTGTAGTTCACTCTTGGGATTCGGGATTCAGCGTCTCTTCCTAATTAAGTTGGCAACTGCAACTAACCATTCTGTGGTCCATTCACCTAGACTGACTATTGGACATCCTGTTTCAGAAATGAGCAGCGACAATTCTGAAAGCGTTGTAATGATCAGAACCACCTGCCCTGGAAGCCGGTCTTTGTTTTGCAACAGGCAGTTGCTTCGTTTATTCAGACCACAACAATTCGATTCGGTTACAGTCTGTGATTGTCAATCCTCGTGTTGACTCTTCGCATCGCCGGTTTAAATCCCTATGTGCCATGACAGAGTGTCGCGATCAGTTGTGCTTTGGCCTTGGTATGATTTGTAACGATTGCCTCCTTTGATGCCTCTTAGATACTCCCTTTCGGAACGTGCTCCCGACTTCCGTGTGGATCAGATTCTTAGGTCACGCCGCCGTCTAGTCGCCAGTTGGTTCGAGTCTGTGCGCTTTGTAGTTAACGGGATTTTAAATGTCTGTTCACTGGCACTGGTTTATTTATATTTCTTCAGATGCATGATGAAGCACCACAAACACAACACAACAATTCACAAACCTTAGTGTATCTTGGTAGTTTTTCCGAGTGCGTTAATTGAGCTTCGAAGGCATGAACAGGTTTTGTGAATATCAGCCGGTCAGTTGCTCTACTATTCACTTTTGCTTGAAACGTTAGCCAGGTTGTTGGTGTATGCCCTACATCCTGTTTTGAAGTTATACAACCACTTCAGATTGCTATGGTGCTTTCAAGCAGATGCGCTAGCTTGACTTTTTCTGATTACCTAAAATGCAGGCTTCGAGAACCGGGTGCGCTTCATCACTTAGATAACCCTGTAACTGGTAAACCCTATTTCCAGTTATCGGGGTGCCATGCGCTTACTCCCCATGTGGCTAACTGACCGTTTGGGGGTTACCACCTCCGTGTCGTTTTCTGAGGATTGAATTAACCTACCGAGAACTAGGGAGGATTTGGCGTCAATAAATTACCAGTGGGAAGGTCGAAGGACATCTTATTAGTGAAGCCAAAGTGTGACATGCAGTTCTGTCTAAGCGAAGCACATGACAGATAGTACGATTGGCCTTCAGTACAACAAGTACTTCAGACCCTAAGCCGTCATCTAAACCGAATGTCTCTGGGAAACCTGCGTAGCGGACGCTAAGCGGCACTCCATAGTTGATTTTTTGCTGAGTAAACGGCAAGTACGACATCACTTACTGCGAGCTAAACTTCGTTTCTCTTGGAATCAGTGACGATATTTCCTTTGTTTTGATGCTGCGAAAAATATACTGATGTTTGCTGCTTGGAGATACTATTGGTGTGTTTCTCCGGTTGGAAAAATGTGCTTCAGTGAACACAATAACGACAGACATTCGTTGGTCTTATGGGAGAAGTTTTCGGCCCACGGTGGAGGTAAGCTTGACATGCTAGATGGTATTCGGGGTGCCCACTCTTATAGTCAGTCACTGAAACGCTCTCCACTGCCCTTTATTCTTTCACACTGACAAGGGAGTGTAAATTTCCACGATAACGCTCCTGTTTACGATGGAATCACTAGTTCCTCAACGGTTTCTTGGCTGCATCTTTTGGAACAGCGAACTCATCGAAATCTGTTTGTTTACGTTTTATTAGTACAAGTTATACAGTACAAATGCAAAGTGGAATTCTGGTCACAGGATAGTTGCTTGACGCTCAAAGCCACTGAAAATAAATTCCTGTGTCTACATTGTTGGCTAATTATGAACGCTGTTTGGTTGGGGGAACTTCTTGAAGCCTCCGTCCTCATGATTGGGAGACTAGCAGTGATTCACCTATTGAACTATACCACTTTCCACATATGTTTCCATTTTGGACACAAGATTTTCCATGGTCTACCGTAACTGCATCCAATCATCTTACTCAACAGCTACTCCACGAGCATATCGTTGAAACTAGAGCAACCTCAGAACATATTCAGTGAACTGTAAACCAACTTAGCCAACAGGAAAACCAAACGAAAGCGCGGAAAACAGCCAGTCGACCTGAAGTTTTCGAACCTTGTGGAAGTGTGAACGTGTGATGAATGGGTATGATTTATGCCCGTGGAATGCTTAAAGGAACACTGTGAGGCAGCCGAGGCTGTAGTCTTCATTTGATTGGAGCTATGACACCAGGCTAAACGACGAGGCGGGGATCGTACAAGAGCAGCGATTGCAAGGGCTGGCTGCAAACTCTGCTGGATCAGATGAAGATCAGCACACCTATGTCAAACATTGTGCTGATATGCGACAACGCACCATGTCACTCCGATCTGGAAAGTGTGTTTGCTGAGGAGTTATACAGTGGAAGACAAATCTTACGACTGGCACTCTGTTCATTAATGTTGAATCCAATTGAGAATGTCTGGAGCATGGTGAAAGCAAGAGTTAAAAGACAACTGCAGCAGAGTATGCAGCCAACCCTTGCAATGGCTGCTCTTGTACGCTCCCCGCCTCGTCGTTTAGCCTACTATCGAACTTGGTGTCATAGCTCCAATCAAATGAAGACTACAGCCTCGGCTGTTTGTTACAGAGACGCATGCTCTCGTTCCTTTTAATAAACGTCTCATTGACCTCGCACAGTACAGATCGAAGTTCGTCTCATCTATCCAGCAAATAGTCTGCATTTGCATAACACTCCATCAGTCGATATGCAAACAGTCGTCGTAACTCCAAATTCTCATTTGAGTTCATACCAATGGGTACTTGGCGCAGTTTCTTGACAGTTATGCACCGACCATCCAAGTATCGACTAATCGTTGTGGTCGACAACTCCTTGTCAAACTCAGCCTTCACGCACAGTCTCAAAAATTGCAATGTGATCGTTGGGTCCACGGAAATCCACTCCAACAACATATCGATCTCTGATTCTGTCAGAATCTTGCTTCTGTGTCCTTCACGAGACTGAGCTTCATAACTGATGCAATCCACGTATGGCCACTTGTAAGCGGTATTACACTTGACTCCGTTCAGAAGGGCAACCGTGCGCCAGTCATCGCCCCTTTCCAATGCTTCAATAATACGTCTGCGTGCTCTGGGACTGATGCAAATGCACTCGCGTCCGCCAGCCATGTATGCGAGAGAACTGATGAAAATGTTCTCACAAACTGGTTCACTCTCACATCACAGCTCGAAGTCTACCAAAACCCTAAACCTCACTCTTATTGGACGTGAGATTCACAGACACCCCTAACCACTCGCAACCTTTTACCTGTCAAAGGAATCAATACGGCCAGCGGTTTGATGAATTAGTAGGAACAGGGTCAGGTGATCTGTGCTCCGCTTTGACCGCTAACCCCGTTCTCATTAAGCGAATCCGTCGACGCCCCTAACCACTTCCTCTACCAAAGTAGGCAATGCGAAGCACTCTAATTAAGATTGGTCGTCCCTTACGGTTAGTTGGGCCAATCACGATCTTGCCGTCACGTTCAAGAAGCTAAGGTGGAAATTCTAATGCACCAAAGTGATTTATTTTGGCATGTATTGGAAAATATTTTGCTCTAGTTTGAAAGTGGTATGTGATATGTTATAGTTCCTGTTGCACCTGATGTCCACGTGAATAGATGTAGTAGAACCAGCGCTTCTATATGAACGCGTCGCATCCTTCTGCAATATTGTAGTTTTTCGCAGCTGTTTCGCATACTCCCATGCACATTTCCGTTTGTATAAATGTTATCGTAACCTACTTGGTTCTGTAATTCTCTGAGAAACTTTGTGTGATGACTAATGGGAAATCGGGGATTTGCTGGGTTCCGTTTTTGCCGCACTCATGTTTATTTTGAGCTCTCGCATTCGAATAGGCTAGCTTCTTTGGTAAGGAGCACTGGTCTGTTTCTTGTTGGAGCTTATAGTGGTCGGACTTAGAGTTCACGCTACGCTTTTCTGATGCAACCGTGTTGAACACTGTCCCATTGATCTCATTATACACGATTGAATTATCGACGCTGTATGGGTTTTGTTGGGCTCGCTGCGCATTATTTAAGATTACTGATGATTAGTCAGATATTTCTTCCACTTCAAATGGTGTGTCACTTGGGTTTGGTCGCAGCCTCCCTCTTCAAATAGATTTTTCGGTGAGCCTGTTTCTAATATAAACACTTGACTCGAGATTCGCTCTTGTTTTTGCTCGTCAGTAATGCAAACTCGAATGTGCAGATTACGATGAAATGTGAGTGGTTCCCAAAATTGAAACTTCGTTCCTTTTTTTGCCAGTGGTGGTTGTCGATTTGTTATTCTAGGTCGTATCTGTGGATTGTTTGTCTCTGTTCGTCGATAGTCTCGACGGTATTCCACTAATGAATTAGCACAAACACACTAACAAGACGAGCTCAGTAAGTTTATGAAGGCTTTTAAAGGAAGGTAATCAACAGCTCTGGCTGCACAGTTTCGCTATTGACTGCAACACGGTTGGCGCCGTTCCTTTTCCAGCTAGCTTGTTACCGTGACCAAATCCAAGAAACTGTTGCGCATAATCAACATCACACACGGCTTTCGCTGCACCATTTGTGATTCCATCCAACCCCCTGTGTCCACTGTAGGTTCAGTGAAATAAGAGCAATAGGTGTTTGTGTGTGTCTATTCTTATATTTCATTTGGTCAGTGGTGGTTGACCAGCTGACCGGTTAACGGGAAAATGAAACCCTTATTTTCAGAAAAAAAAGAGTATACTTAAACTGAAGCTATATAGAATTGCTTTGAAAAATGACGTGTACAGTGTTGTTTTCTGTGTGTGCGATTAGCGAGATAAGTAAAAAGTTAAATTTAAACTGCGGATAAAGCATAACCTACAGCAACAAACGGGAATAAATGAAAAGATGGGGAAAACACCACAACTCAATTTTTTGAAAAGAAAGGCAGGTGGTTTACCGATGGCTGAAATAGTGCCTTAATCTACTTGAACCAAACATGCCCGTCTTTTCTTCCTTGACATTCTGGTCTGAGTTCGTGTGTGACTTATCAACTCGGGACGGCCAGTAAATTTGTGACCGCTTTACTTGTAGGGCCAAATAATCGCGTCATCACGATCTATGGCACTTATTAAGCACCATGAACTTGCATTCAGGACTGAGTAACTGGGCCTATTGAGCCTTTCGATGCTATCTGCATCGTAATCTTTCAGACGATCTGGGTTCAAGGTTACATTCTCTCCAGATTAAAACGGGTAAGTATTTGTACAAAATCCTGGTGTCTCCATTTTTGATCACCTATATTTTGTTCACCTACTTCCACTTGGCCGTACAACGACTACTTCGAGATCGGTTCGTGCTCCAACCCACGAACGTCACATAGCCAACGAAGCTGGTTGGGAATTAACATGGCTTTGATCCTGCCCGCGTCCACTCGTGTTCAGAGGCATCCAGACTACTGATTAATCAACATACGCCTCAGAAGTTACAGAGAACTGACTCAGCTACGGCACACATTTCGCTGATACAATGTTCAAATTTAACTGCCGTGCGACAGCATGGACAACACCATTGGGCGATAGACAGACCGCATGGCTTTCAGCAACTGGATACTGTTGTTCCAGACACGTCTTTCAATACGTTGGAGGGCTGCAATAGCCTTCACCACACGAGCTGGCAACTCACAATCCACGGAGAGATACGTTAGCATGTCGGTACGTGATCAGTGGAAGCCTACGTGGCTGTCCACAGTGTTTATCGATAGGGGTTTCAAATGCGAACGCTGCATTTCCCCTCGGAGAAGGCTGAGCGAAAAATGGTCATAACATCGTTGATATTCGAACGAAGTTTAGGTGCAGTGATTGCGAGAGATTTGGTCAGTTGCTCCAATTTGCGCACTGTCATCTCTATGAACCAGCGTCCGGACGTTCGAGTGACTTAGTCGGTTTTGAATATCAGAACACTGACCATCAGTACGGTCTTCAGCTCGAACACTGTTCTGCGGGTTCCGGAGAACTGTTAGTGCTGTGACGAAATATGTACTAACTAAAACCCAGACTCACACACTACCGTGTTTCTTGCCAGCCAATCCCTCCTCACGTCATCGATAACACCAGATCATTTGAGTTTGATTCGGACTACTGCTCCTTCGTCTTCACACTAACGTTCAACATTTCGATTAACTTCACGAGATTACTGACAAACATGAACACACCAAGCTACAACCAGCAATGAGATGTCAGTCTCTTGTTAAGCTTTTTCATAGATTTTACCATCATCACATGGTTACATGACATCTATGTTCCTTTCGATTTTTCTGAGGAAATGGCGCCGGATGCCGGCAATGTAACGTGCCTATTTTTTGTTAAAGACGTGCTATCCTGACTTGGATACTATACTCGGACCGTTGGTGTATGGCTTCACCCAGTCTACTAGCGTGGAGTCAGGAAGAACACCACTGCGTAGAAAACACGCTGTAATACCGATTACCAGTTCAACGATCGAATGAAATGCATGTAAATATATATCAGTTAGTCGTCAATTAGAGCCAACTACAAGTTGAACCAATCTCCAGTGGTTCAGCCCGCTTCGTGGTTAGGTGGCCCAACGTGGTCAGTTCCATAGCCGTTGCACTCTGATTGGTTCCTCGGGTTAGCACGGTACTCACGCCCACCTTCACGCATCATCTTGGTTGGTTCAAGTGAAGAACTTTGCACGTTAATGTTTGGTTGATGAACGATTTCGTCAGCCGTTGCGGATGACCCGATTAGCTTGTTATGACGAACGATTTCGTCAGCTGACACCGACGACCTGATTAGGTTATTTTGATGATGTCCTTTCCTAAATCCCGTATAGTGCTGTTTCTTAATTAACTTCTTCAGACACCCTAATGACTGTTAACTTGAAGTGGAGATCGCGCGCATTTTTGGAAGCAGAATGAAACGATCCACGTCTGATTGTTGAGTTACACGTAGCCCAAAAACAAATTCCGAAATTGACAGCAAAATTAGGCTCGATTTTTCCCACGATATTATACACGAAAACTCACTAGTAATTACAATAGGCAAACCTCGGTCGTTCACGGCCATATTCTCGTTCAACAAAACCAATGCTTTCTCAACGAAACCATCATAGTGAACCGTCACACGAGTAGGCCAGTTCATGAATGGCTACTTGCGTCGTAGACGACTGTTGGCAAATTAGTTCGATAAAACAAAGTCGTGGTGGGTAAGGTGTTGGAACCAGGTGATAGGCTGGTGAGACAGCACAGGGAGCGCAGATGGTGGGAACGAATTTTCGTAGTACGGAGATCAAAAAATTTACCCAAAGGTGAACCACTTAACGTCCTTGTTTACGGTGACCTAGCGGTCTCAACCAGTCGATGGTCTAATTACCAAAAGTCACACTCAGTGATCATTGTGTTAGTCGTGCATATTCCTGAGAGTTTATTCGTTTAGTTTGTCTTTCATTCCGGATCACGGGGCAAAATACCCACACACTTTTGTTCAGCGGCTTATTTCGAGACTGATTTCGTAATATGCCCAGACAAGCCGGCATCGTTCTTTGCTTGCATATCCACATAGATGTCAACTGACATGCTCACTGTATTTTAAGCCCACATGGTTTCAGAATATTTACGATTGGTTTCAGTAACATTTGTTTGCACTCGTTTATTTCGAGTTATTTTATAATGAATCAATGGCCTCTTTTCCCTTTACAGCCATTCTCTACGGTCTGTTGGCCACAACAGTCACAAACCTGGCTGCCCTCGGCGGCCTTGTTTTTGCACCCTTGCACAAGTGTTCGGGTTATTCGACCCTGATCTCTTTTCTGATCGCCACGGCAGTCGGCTCACTGTATACTACCGCCGTCATGGTCCTGATTCCTGAGGTTAGTGCTGTTTCCAAACATAAACAATTGAAGTCGTATTCTGTTGCTTTTTCAAACTGAATCTGATGTTCTTTGATTTGTGGAGTGTTGCGACTCGAATTAGCAACCTAATCGAAACCTACCCTTCCTCGAAGCTCATAATAGCGTGAAGCATGGATATTGGTTCGTGATATTTTCAAAATCAGCTGATCATCTGGAATAACTTTTTATGTGCTGTCCGCGTAACAACACCCAACCTACGATTGATCCCAAAGGACACGCTGGAATAAGTAGTAATTGCAACTGCCGTGTGAGCCTTACTTCTTCGAATAAGCCAAAGAGATTCAGAGGGAATTTTTATGTGAGAATAACCGGGTGCTGCTTTCCCTGACTCTTAGCTGTACTGGATGTTGGCGAGGTGCTAGCGAGACTATATGTGGAAAAGCGGTCACAGATTTACAGTTTGTCATATTGACTTGACATCTGGGCCAAACAGTTCGAAAAACAGTTCAGGTGGCCTTAGTTAGATCAAGATGGTGGAACTCATATTGTTGTTTGTGACATTCCGGACGGTCCTCCGTCGGACGCAGAACTGAAATCAGAGCTTAAGTTATTAAAATGTAATAAAGTCCGAGGTCCTGACCTTTTCTCCATCACATTTTAAAGATGGCGGTGGATAACTGTTATCTGAACCTGCCACACCCCTGTGTTTTGACGGGTGTTTATCAGCCGTCATTGTCGTTTTCAGAAAAGGTGCAAGAAAGTCGTGGTAACCACAGAGTCCTATATCTATCACATCCGAAGTGCTCACCGATCACCATCAAATAAGAAAAGGACCTGCAAGTTTTCAGCGTGATCGCGGATCTCACGATCATCTGTGACAGACAGTGGAGCATTGGTACTGCTTCCCTTAGTTAATGGTTGTGCTATTTTTGGGTTTAAGGGCTGCTTTCGACTGGATTGGCCAATACGCTCTGTGGGGTCATCTTCATTGTAGCAGCCTCAATGAATCACGTCCATTTGTTGAGGTCTTGTGTCTTCTGGGGAGAAAAATCGGAGATTTCGAAGATTTCGGAGTAGAGCTTCCACCAATTGGTAAGTTGGCTGATATTGCATATGTGGACTACGTTGCTTTACTTAGTTCTCCGGAAGAGAACTTGTGGACTACGCCGATTTAGTATTATGGCTGATGTTCACATGTACATAATATTGTTACAAAATTAGATTAAAACCAAGCCTATGTTTATTATTCCGGATGAGCCGCTGAAGACTGTTAATCACATCAACCCCCAAGTAATGTCGTTCTATCAGCCTGTAGTATTGTTGGCGAGGTGCCCACGAGAATAAAGAAAGCACATAATGCCGACCGTACTGTGCATTGTTTGACTTGGCGGCTGATGGTTGAAAGAAATTGCAAGGGCACCAGGTATTGACATGGTCACGGGCTATGAAAGCCTTGATCATTCCGGTGAGCTCGACTGGTGGATGACGTTTTCCCTGTTGGAGTGTTCATGACCATCACCAATGCTGATTGGACACTTTCTGACACGGCGCTTCGTCGCACTCACCAACAAGCCCGTGTCTGCAGACATGCTGAGTTTTTATCATGAAACTCAATTGTTTTTCTTTATTTAGGATCCTTCTGTTCTTTTTCTTTCTCATACATTTGCACTTACTTGTCGCCCCATGACTTCATGGAGGGCTGTCATGACCAACACTAACCCGACCCATTCGATCCACGGGTATAGCTCAACGGTGTAAATGATGATAATGAGATAGGCATACGGTCATGACAACTGTTACACACTCTGAACTGCAGCAACCATCTAAGTTGTCTCCTTGCCACTTCTACGCACCTAACCTCAGTAGAAACCACTGGTGCACAATCACGTCATGAGTGAACCAACTGGGTCAGGCCAGTTGGGTTGCTGTGAGCTTGATTACGTAACATTTGGTGTGTTTATGTGCGTATCTAGTTTTCGTTTGTCCTCACTTCCTTGATGCATATTGCCTGTGTTTTACGTTCATAACCGATGTGAGTAATCCAGCTATTAGCATATTACATGATATACCTTTTTTCTTCTCTAATGAATTGGTGTTTCAAGCCGTATATCATTTTCATAGTAACTAAACAGCTATGAACCCAGTGGCAGCGAATATACAACGCCTCACTTTGACGCACTGAACACGATACACGCGTAGTCTGATTGCATCGGCGTTAGAAAACAGTCACCTTCTACAGGAAGATATTGTTGTGGAGTGCAGTCAATCGTGTACGCCATATCTGCATTGGCCAATCAGATTGTTTGACAGTGACTTATATCTATGGTATCGATAACAGACTAGATGAGATGTTGTGCGTGGTGTAGTGAATACACATCTTGCTCTGAACCTGACTTGTTCTACATGGTGACAGAGATGAAGAACCCAGACTGGATGGGTGTGAGCCCAATGGCGGGATTGAATCTCCGACCACCGCCCCAGCTGAACATGAATGAGGATGAAGGACTTCCAGAAAGATGGAAAATGTGGAAGTTGCAATTTCAAGATTTCCGCACGCTAGCTCGACTGTCGTCAGCCGAGAAGGAGTTTCAGATGGCGATGTTTCGACATGCCATCGGAGAGCAGGCCGTCCGCTGCATTAACACATTTCCGTATGAGGCAGACGAAGACCCAGAAGACTGGGAAAACGTGATGAAGAAATTAGAATGTTATTGTTTGGGATTTACGAACGACACTTTCGAAAGATATAAATTTAATTGCCGCGTCCAAGAACCTGGGGAATCCGTAGATCAATTTATTCAAGCTCTGAGATCCATGGCCACAACGTGCGGTTTCTGTAACTGCATGCATGACAAACTGATCAAAGATAGGTTAATTATCGGAATGAGAAACGGCAATTTGACCAAGAGAATGTTGAGGGATCCTCAGTTGACGCTCAAACAATGCACTGACATGTGTCGAAGTGAAGAGGCAGCCGACAGAAAGGCCGAAGCCCTCAAAATTCACTCGACAGAGGATGTCAATCGCGTGATGGTCAAAGAACCAAGAAACCCTCCAGCAGGCTGCACTTTCTGCGGAAGAACCCATGGCTTCAAGAAAGAACAATGTCCAGCCTGGCGGAAAATTTGCACAAAGTGCGGTAAAGCGAATCACTTCTCTGTTTGCTGCAAGAGTGGTCCAGGTGTGACAAAGGCAACTCAGCCTAGAAGGTACTCAGTGTGTGCGGTTGGAGTGAACGAACCGCACCAGGGTATACGATCTGCCGAAATTGAACTGAATGGGATAACAATAAACTTCCAGGTGGACTCAGGTGCAGGTGTCAATCTCGTCCCTCGGTCCTGCGTCCCAAACGAACCACTGACGAATACGAACCTCGTGCTTCAGATGTGGAATGGAACAACGGTGACACCTACAGGGAAGTTTACAGCAATCTTACGCAACCCTAATAATGACAAACGTATCGAACAAGTTTTGTTTGTGGTCAAAGAAAATTTCCCACCCCTTCTTGGAATTGAAGCAATCGAAGCGCTGGAATTGGTAACATTTAACTGGGTACATAACGTAACCTCGCCATTGACCAACATGTGTCTAAAATACTCCAGTGTTTTTGATGGTACTTTGGGAACCTTTCCAGGAGTCTGTAAATTGAGCATCGATTCAGACGCGAAACCAGTCGTGTTACCCATTCGTCGTTTGCCACTTACCGTAAAAGAGACATTTGAAAAGGAACTCATACGGCTGACAGATCTAGGAGTAATACAGCAAGTAGACGAGCCAACCGATTGGGTTAGTCAGGTCGCTATAGCCAGCAAGAAATCCGGCGAATTGAGAATTTGCATCGACCCGAAACCATTAAACGCAGCATTAAGAAGGGAGTATTTTCGACTTCCCTTATTGGAAGACATTCTTCCTCAGCTAACCGGCGCTTGTTTTTTTACCAAGGTAGATTTGTCCTCTGCTTTCTGGCATGTAAAACTGGACGAACAGTCCAGTTTGTTAACGACATTCGGGACACCTTTTGGTCGTTTCCGTTGGCTTCGTCTACCGTTCGGATTGAAAGTCTCCAGTGAAATATTCCAAAAACGACTAATCCAAGCGATTGAGAACCTACCCGGTGTCATGTGCATAGCTGACGATGTTTTGATCCACGGTCGTACCAAAGTCGAACACGACAAAAATCTGGAACTCTTTTTAGCTAGATGCCAACGGGTTGGCATCAAGCTCAAACAAGAGAAAATCGAATATTGTACCAACGAGGTTACTTTCCATGGACACGTTTTATCCAGAGAAGGAATCAAGCCGGATCCAGCAAAAATCGGTGCAATAGTGAATATGGAACACCCAAGGGATGTGAAAGGTATTGCTCGTTTCAATGGAATGATTAACTACCTGAGTCGATTTCTGCCCTGTTTGGCTCAAATCATGGAGCCCATCAGGCTACTGACCCACAAGGATACGCCATGGGTGTGGGGAGAGGAACAGGAGCGGGCGTGGAAACATATCAAGCAACTAATCGTCAAAGCTCCTGTATTACGTTACTATGATTCACGTCTGCCGTTAGTGATACAATGTGACAGCAGCCAAAACGGGATTGGAGCAGTTCTCATGCAGAACGGACAGCCGATTGATTTCCGAAGTCGAACCATGAGTAGCGCCGAGACCCGATATGCACAAATCGAAAAGGAACTGCTGGCGGTGGTCTTTGCAATGGAAAAATTCAACGATTACACATTTGGGAGAAAAACTATCGTCCAAACCGACCATAAACCATTGACAACTATCGTAAAAAAGCCTCTGGACAAGGCGCCACGCCGTTTGCAGGCAATGCTGGTACGCCTACAGAAGTACAATTTCGAGATCGGATACACTCCTGGAAAGAACATGGTACTGGCGGATACACTATCGCGAGCCCCACTGGCAACGGAAGAAGACAACTGCACCGGATATGAACAAGTATACCTAACGCTCGCGGAATCAGACTCGCGGTTACCACGAATAAGGCAGACGTTTGCCGATGACGAAGAGATGGAGAAGCTCGAAGAGAAAATCAGAAACGGCTGGCCCGACAACGCATGACAAGTGAGTGAAATCATTCGTCCTTGTTTCTAGGTCCGGGATGAATTGACCACAGAAAAGGCCATGTGCTCCGTGGGGAACGTTTGATTATTCCCCGAGCTGCCAGAAAACTCACTATCCAAGAAATACACCGTTCGCACCTCGGTGTACGTAGTTGTACGAGACGTGCTAAGGATACCGTATACTGGCCAGGTCTGACTAGTCATATCAAGGATTTCGTTTCAACCTGTATGGTTTGCAAGCAGTACGGGACTGGGCAACCGAAGGAGCCCATGGTGTGCCGCTCAGTCCAAAAGCGACCTTAGCAACACGTAGCGGTTTATCTATTCTCGCATGCAGACAAGTCATATCTACTTTAGGTGGACTATTTCAGCGACTTTTTTGAAATTGAGAAGTTAAGTGCTACATCAGCCGAGGAGATAATCGGCAGGTTGAAAGCCCAATTCGCAAGATATGGCATTCCAGAGTGTGTAAGATCAGATGGTGGTCCGCAATTTTCAGCACAACAGTTTGCGGAATTTGCCGGAAAATGACGCTTTAAACACGAAGTTTGTAGTCCACACCACAGTCAGTCTGATGGTAAAGCGGAATATGCTGTGAAGGAGGCAAAGAAAATAATGAAGAAATGTTCAGAAGCCAAAGAAGACGCCTATCTGGCACTGCTAGAACACAGAAACACCCCGTCAGCAGATATAGATTTGAGTCCGGCTCAACGGCTCATGGGAAGAAGAACGAGAACTCGAGTACCACTAGTTGAAGATTGTCTAGCGCTACGAACTATCACGTGGGACACCGTAAGAAAACGATTGAAACAACGAATGGAACGAGAAAGACAAGTAAATAACAAAAGGACTCATGAGCTACCAAGATTGGACGAAGGAGATACCGTTTGGATTCAGCCGTTCGGTATGGCCTCTGACAGATGGGTCCCAGGGATTGTAGAAGGACGAGATGGTGAGCGTTCTTATGTGGTACGCACAAATCACTGGACATTAGGGGGGAACAGAGTACACCTACGGAAACAGGAAACGACGAACACAAGTTCTGGAGCAGATGAATCCAGTTCCACTGAAGAGAACGGGTTCGTTCTACGAAACCGAACAATACCGAAGATTCTTTAAAAAGGGAAGAATGTGGTGGAGTGTAGCCAATCGTGTGCGCCATATCTGTATTGGCCAATCAGATTGTTTGACAGTGACTTATATCTATGGTATCGATAACAGACTAGATGAGATGTTGTGCGTGGTGTAGTGAATACACATCTTGCTCTGAACCTGACTTGTTCTACAGGTATTGGTGACGGTGCACTCTAACGGATCGATAATGTAAGCGAACAGGTGGAAATCCTGTATTCTGTTTTTACTTTCGCCATAGTGACGAAGTATAGCACAATACGATTGAAAGGGGTCAAATTTTCGTCTGCTAACCAAGTGATTTGAGCCTATGGGAGCTGGCTAACTGACGTCGAAGGTCAATTTGTACTGTCTCCAGATAGCTGAGACGTTTATCTCCAGTCGACTAACTGTAAAAGAGGACGATTACCAACTTTTATTCAGACGGGTGTCTCGTCGGGAACTGTCCGCGAAACGTAGCAAAAATCTACCGTAGACCTTTGGTTAGTGAAGTCTCAGTACACCAGGAGTGAGGTTAGAATTTCAACTTCGAACTTCCGTTGCTTTTATCAATACAGCTTTTTTGATAATCTACACTCTGTTGAATGCCACGTAAGTGTGTGAATTAATCAAATATCAGCTTCGTAAGTTAACATTACGCAAGGCATGTGTGCAAGTAAACTAACTCTGGTTTCACATTCCTGGTGATTCTCAATAATAGAGCTGCCAACTTATCATAACTTGGATAATTACATTTCACTTGTATTTTTGTGTCGATTGGCGGTCTACTGCAATTCTGTTGTCACACTGTGTTCGAAGGTATGTACGGAAAGTAACTAAGAAATTAGGATTCTATTGAGCATCTCTCCCCAATCCAGAGTGTTAGATCTAGAAATCATTGCTAAGGCTCAGTTTGACTGCCATGGGGGATAGTCACACGTAATAAACTTATTGCTCATGATTTCTGGACCAAGGCTACCGGCGTAGGAGTGCCCATTGGTGTAGTCTATCTCGATGTTTACAAAGCTACTGATCCAGCTGCCCACTACATAGATACTTCCTAGCTTGGACTCCAACGAGCACGCATTGGTGTGGCTAGATGCACACTCATCGTCAACCTGAATGAGCAGTTAGTGGTTGAGTTCTTTGATATCAGCGGCGTCTCGCTTAGTTTCATGTTGTGCTTTTAAGTCATTCTGTTTGTCCTTGAAGTATCTCGTACTGCTAGATTCTTTTTGTTGGTGTATGCTGACAGCACAAGAATCTGACGAGTTATAGACCACCCTGAAGATGTGTAGGTTGTTTATAACGAATTGAAGTGTTTTTACCGATGGGGCACAAGTAGCAATTTGCTGTTCTTACCTTCGGCATCAAAATCGGTTGGCCACTACCTGGTTTTTGTATGTGGATGAAACCTAAGGACCTTGGTGATAGACAATTTAATCCTGTCTGCTAATTGTACAGTCTTTGGAAAGGTTTTGCAAAACCTTCTTCACCATTCTGAGCCGCATATTCCAATCACACCTGGAATGCAAAATTTAGACCTGTTGCCATTATCTTAAAGGGAATGAGGTACTTCTCGAAGTTTTCCAAAGGCGGACCACGTGAGGAATTTCGGGTTCCAGGGAAATCCATTTTCTTGGGATGCTGGAGAACTCGGATAGATCTTTGGTGCGTTGTAGATATTTTGGAAGGTTTACTGTTCTCACTTGCAAAGTCCTTCATATAATAAGTCATTCGTCGACAGGTGCGTGGAATGGACAAGCCGCCATTTAAAAGAGACGTCTTCATAGTTACGATCACTTTAACGTGGAACAAATTGTCCATCTCTCGGTTTGTTGTATTGTAATTCTACGCGATCACCTAGTGCTTCAGACCCAGCGCACACTGTGATTCCTGTGGTTACGCTCCTAGCTGGTTGCCACATGCTACTGTGCGTATATAACGGAATATTGTTCCATTGTTCGTTAGTGACGCGGTTGCATGCCAGCAATCTTGTTCACTTTTCTTCTTGTTCCCTAATTTACTCTCCGCTCTGAGTTATCAAGCGTTCGACGCTATCTGTTCATCGGTCAGCACGAGGGCAAGAATCTTAAGGGACAATCTCCCTTCCTCCTGTGAACCTGTGGACTGCCTGCTTTTGCACTGCCAAAGGTTGAGCAAGTCAATCTTCCTCGGTCATGGAGAACTTTGCCATAGTTTAACTTAGACGGATTGTTCCATTTTATGGGCATCCCTGTTGGTGTTTACGACGTTTGGTGACGAGGATAGATTTCAGCTGGATGACTGTCTAGCATGGATATGGTATTGGTGTGCTACTGACGAAGAACTTATGTGCTTTGAAAAGAGGTTTAACAGTAGGCTATCAGCGATGCCTCAGATTCACCCTCACGGATTTGGGCATCAGTGAACTGTCTATAACGAATGGCATCCAGACCAGTACTTACCGGCAAATGGTAGCTTCAGTCTAACGTGTGTATCTGATGAAGTAGTAAAAGTTCCGCGAAACTTGTCTCCCAATTTGGAGGCCATTCACGATTCTGCGTAATTGTTGGAAGCTGCAGTGATGTGTGACACCTCCGTTATAAATTTAGGGCAATATTCACTTATGGTTTTGAGGCCTAGTCGTAGGTACAACATTCCATGCAAGCTGAGTACTCTACTCCAGCTCCTGTTTCGCTTGGTAAGTCTGTTCATTACAACAGACATACTTGGCTACCAGTGTGATTAATTCCTGCGTTTTGACCTGACCAGATCACTGTATCATTTTTGTTCCCGGTGAGTCGTATATATCTTGCAATTGTTGGATCGCCACACTTCTTCTACCATAGTGTTGACATTCAAACGCGAGAGGTTGAATCTAATGTGTCTGAACATGTGACTGGGTGAAGGTTCTCGAAGTCTGCACAGCGTTTTCCACATGTTTCTTACTGCAAACCTCTGGTTTCTCTTCCTTGTTGGGATCGCTAACAGTTCCAACCATTCATATCATCTCAGTGTACTTTCTTCTCGTTGAGGATAAAGCTGTATCCCACTGATTCTGTGAGGCGTCTAATGTACGAGGAACATTTTGTGTGCAGTATCACGTCACATACTGCTCCCCAGGGATACGCATTGTCGTTTACTAATTTTTGCTTCCGGTTCGAATCTTCTGCTTACCTTCTTGTTCCAGGCCTTTCGATTGTCTGAACTGGAGGAAACCGGATGGAGCTCTAATTGGTACGTGCCAACATCTGTGTTCATTTGCGCTGGAGCCTTCATTTTCTTCGTTATGGAGTTCGCCCTGAGAAGTATGCGCCTATTTCTGGAGGTAACTAACTACCTGCCCTTTGTATTGTATTGTGAATTGTGAGCTTGTCCTTAATCAGTCATCATCATTTTCATCGACGACAGCACTAAATTAGCGGTTCTGGTTGTAACCTAACTGCCATATAACCGTGAAGAAAAAAGTGAACCTTAGCCAGGAAGAGGAGAAGAAAGGTAGTGGACCTAACTATCATAGCCATGCTGGAACACACAACATCGATGTGCCTACATCATGCACGCAAATAACCGAGCTGTAATTAAATGTGAGGGTGATAAGCAAGACAGCTTCCTCATGGCTTTCACTGCCCCGTTTTATTAAGTGCATTTACTGATGAGTAGTCCGGGATTTGGTATATTTTCAAGTTGAACATCACTCACATTTGATCGCGGCGTTCGCATTCAGATAGACTTTCCAGCCAGCCTCTTTCGAAAAGAAGCACTAGACTCGAGTTTCGCTCTCATTAGAGCTCGTCAGTAGTGCATATCCTTGCCACGGCCGGGATTTGAACTCCGGCCATTCCAATCATGAGGCAACCGTGTTAACCACTGCGCCATTGACCTCACATTAGGCACGACCGAATTATCACATCTGAACGCTCAACCACTCTGGCTTGTGAGCAATGATCAGGTTGCCCGATCGTCTCGAGAGGAGACACAGTTACTGTCTGTTAACTCCGATCGATAACCCCGCGATTAGGACTTCCGAGACAGGTGGAGATCACTCGACTCATCAAACCTGCAAGGCGATATTTTAAATGCATTTACTTCACAGACAATTCGGCCGGACAACGATAGCATTTATGCCACTGAGACCAGTTAGCCGCTATCTCACTTGACGTCTCCCGTAATCGAATCAGTGAGTCGCTAGGTCCCCAGCCTGACAGGCTAGCCCGACCTACAGTGATCAATTCCTTGATGAACGACTTCATTCCTCTACGTGAGGTCAACATCCGTCCACCTGAAGCAATACACCAATTTGTGGCAGTGTCGGCAAAGTATTTGGTGTGGCAGACGACTCGTTGGCATTCTTCGTACATGGCCTAACCATCCAGTCTGCGCGAACTCAAAAACTGAACAAAATATCTCTCTTGGCAATCAATAACACAAGCTTGCATCCAAACATCTTCGCTCCATATCTGTTGGTGCCACCCGGTGTAAGCTATTGAACGCAGAAGTCGGTGATCAGTTACCTGAAGATGGCTCACGTCCTCTATCATGAACTGTCAAGTATCACAACCGCAAAGTAGCGCAATGATCACAGGATTGGACCAATCAGTTAAGGTGAACCGTAGATTGACTTAGGCGCGGCAAATCCCACGTGACCTCTCTTCCTTTGTTAACATGATTTGGATTGCAACACCCCTGAGGAATGCTACTCGAGATGGCTGAGAAGTAAGGTATTACAACTTGCTCGTAAGGTTGTGTAATTCTCAATCCACTTATCAATAACATGTTAAACGTGACACCCAAACTGTTTGGCTTTAGTCATGCTAAATTTGTTGTCGTTACCTTACATTGGTTAATCTTCCACCAACAAGGCATCCACGCCTTTTGAGAGCTGCCGACAGTCTACCATTATTTAGACTACGGCACTGATAAACACGCGAAACAACCTCACCAACATGATCAAAATCAGATAGTTTTTCAGCCTTGTCACTGTGGTGGGCAGAACGGTGAGGTAGCACATAAAATTTGTTTAAGGAAACGCACGACCGTAAGGCCATATTACACAGTGACGTTACTATAGAGGCGTAATCAGGTAAGGTGATGATCAACCCATCAGGAGTTGGCGGATGACCCAACTCAGTCGGGCGTAGCCAAAAGCGGTGTTATAAGCTGACTCACCTGACTTGGATGATCAGCCGTGTAGACGCGCACACCAGGAAGACCCTTGTGATATACGCGCGTGTGCACGAACAGTGCACGTACTACTGGAGAGTAGACGTCCTTGTGCAGGTTGTCCGTGAACTCCGCCCGTTTTCTTCCTGTTCATTTTAGCATAATAATCACTACTCAGAAATTTTATAGCCCACCTCAACTGAGTAGAGTAGCTTTTGCCGTGAATATCAAAACAGCCATTCTTCAAGATCTATTTGACCCTCTTGTGTTGTAATCGTCAGTCGTTTCGTCATATCACACCAGGCTTTGCGCCATATTAATTGCGCTGGCAACTTTGGCACACAACTGCGTGCTAGTTAGGTATAGGTTTCTTCTTGTGTAGCACCTAATACTACTCTTAAGGGTGCGGTATGTAAAGTACAGTGATTATCGCCGACTGCTTGAAATATGCCAGCCCATCTTCTTCTGACCAGAAAACTACCAGATGGGACGTGTAATATGCCCACTTCATTTACGTTTTCTACGCTTCGCCAGAAACCTTCAACTATTTTCCTTTTTGCTACACACCTAATACGGATAACAGGAAGTTCAAAATGACGGCAAATTTATGTGCAGTTTGGGTACGGAGGGTTCTTATGGGTCTGTGTCGATACAAATACCTTGGGAGTGCCTCACGTAACTTCTTATTGCTAGCGAGACCTGTTGACGCCAAAAGTGGATGTCGGGTAGCGGCATAGTCAAAATTGGGTGAATCGTACTCGACCCCAGTAGTTTCATCATTGACACCATTTTTTCGAAGATAGTTGCATCCATATTTGTCTGGTACTTGCTGTGTTGCTCGGGTTTGTATTGCAAAAACTATGTACTATGGATTTCAGTGTTGACTGGGCGATTATAAGCCGACAGACATGACTGTGTGAACAGCGAACTCAGAAGACCGGTTTTGCAAGATGGTAATAACATTTCGCATGTTGTCGTCAGTTGCTACACACGGCAGTGATGGAAACAAAAAATAACTAAACGAATTGAGCTCATGAACCACTCGCATTCATACACTCGCCTATCATTGGTCAAAATGAGAGCAGACGATGGTTCGAGGTCAGCAACTTTTGCACGCAGAGGACTGGCTTGTTGTGCATGACAAACGGTGCCTCGAGTAAGGGTGGCGGGCTTACGTCGATGCATCAACCCGTGTCCGTTCGTCCTGAGGAGCGAGGATCGACCAGATCTGTCAATGTAAACGTCACCGCCACTGCAAGTGAATCGGCAAACATGGTGTGAAGTAAACACCTGCGTCTTGAGATGAAGGACCTGGTACAACGGCGTAAGCGCAGTGTAGCCTCATTATAAGTACGTTGGACGACTTGAATCAAGCGTCGTGTTAGAAGCGATTCGTTATCTTCTTTATATGGCTAATGCATGTGCACATGTTTCCTTGGAATAGGTGCTTCTTGAGTTTATTACTGTTGGCTTGTTGTGAACGTCAGTAAAACCCAGTGGATAAACATTGTAGACCAAGGTATCACGAATAGATTTCAGCTCTGTACCAAGTGTATTGCGCGTATATGTAGTTGGTGCTCTGNAGCTTCGTTGACTTGGCCGCATCCTACGAATGTCTACTCACTGTCTGCCACGTCCTGCCTTGATTGCGAGTGGCGAGTTTGGCTGGAAGTGGCAGCATAATGCTCACTGCGTGACTGGAATTCGGGGTATGAAGGCACTCACTCTGAAGCTTGCTTCATTACGGCGCTTCCGGTTTCCTGGTGTTGTATAACAGGCAGTTTCGTTGTGAGTAGTGTGCTACTGACAAGTGGTATATTACTCACAGGCGGCATTCAGGAACAAGAAGACAAGCCCCGGACGCGACAGACAAGAAGACTATCGGAACAGTGTACACGTGCCGTATGAAAACTTTCACCAAGGCGAATGACAACATACTGTCACCCAATGTATGTGAGTGCATGTCTGCCGTGCAAATGAGTGCACGCATTTGTGGTTTAGTTTCTGACGTCCTTCACGGAAGTTTGCGCAATAAGCGGACTTGCAGACCAAGAGTCTTTTGCGGACACAACACTAGCAGGGACCTGAAGGACAATGAGCACCTTTGACTGAGAAAGCATGTTTTCAGAATGAATGAAATTTGGAGGGATTGTGAAACTGATTGAATGGTTTGTGCGGCGTGCATTTGGAGCAGTGGAAGACAATAATAGAACAAAGTGGACAGTTTAAATGGCAGAGGAACACATTGTGCCCGCTAGTTTGAATGTAACGTCGAATTATCGCGGTACAGAACAGTAGGGTCGAACTCTCTCTCTATATATATTCATATACATGTGTATATAGACCACAGTAGTACAATGTGGATAAGCGAAAGTTACGTAAACCATACGGAACGAGTGCTAAATTTAGTATGGAATTCAAGAGATAACTTCTCAGGTAGCGTTGATAAAATGTGGTTGGCTAATACGAGAAACACGAACACTAATTATAGAAAGTGAGCGTTCAGCAGTTTTAATATTGAGGAGTGAAATTTCACGTCCGACAAACCAGTTTATGTCTTGGTAGAACGACGTACAGATGTCTACTTCGGTTCGCTGGTATCGGACGAAGTGCCTAGTATGAACATTTGAAAATACGAATTACAAGTCTGTGTCCAATATAAAGTCTGGTAGTAAGGTGTGGAGGCTTACGTGTGAAATGTTTGGACAGTGGCGATAAGCCTTGGTTGAACGAATGATGTTTAATTCGGGCGATACCAGAAAGGAGACAATGACGGTCATTTCACAAACAACATCGTGCACAGATGGCATGCTCAAGGCTATCTGACATCGTGCCGTTGACCTTGCTGTGTTATATTACACAGAAGTGTGTAACAATATCTGTGTAGTTGTGCAATTGATCATAGCCAAGAACTCTAGCGAACAATGAACGGGAAAGTATGTACCCACTTTGTGTAGGTGCAGTGATGATGGTTTGGTTAATTGGATAGCCACTCGTCGTCATCATCCTCATCATCAGGATCATCATCACTTTCAACTTTGAGCGTACACTTGGCACAGTGCCTCGAGCTACCGTTAGTCCTGACAATGGTCCACAAAGTTTCAGACTAATAAACAGGTACTATTTCACAGCAAAGAAAGAGAGGGAAGAATAAACATCTTCAGTTTCTCATGCTGGTGTTAGTATCTATGTAAACGGTTGTAGTACCAATTCGTCATATTAAGTCAAATAAGGCGACTTCGTTTGACGTTGAATGAGAACATACAGATTGTTCTCACCAGTGATAACGGCCAGTTAGCCGTACATATAGTCGACTTTGCGATGAGCGCTGAGATCGATACTGACAGCCTTGCTGCTGTTAATAAATGAAAGAGACCAGTGGAATGTACACGTTCGCAGTGAAAGTAAAATTCCACGTCCTCGGCAAGTGTGCTGGCATCAGACCCAGTGATTGGAGGGTGGATTCAAGAGATGATCCAACAACTTGCACATGCAAACAAGGGTTGTCTGTTAGAACTCCAGCATATGATCATCATCAGTTTGACTATTTGGCTGTAACGGCGGCTGATGTGCAGACTACATCGACTGAAAACTGAGACACACGCATTTCGGACAATCTCAGCGGATATCACCATAAGCGCACATTCAATTTTGGCTAAGCTCAAAAACATCAAAACTAAGATATTGTGCCTGAAAGAGCTAAGCGTTGTGGTGCCTACAGTGTGGAACGTGAATGGCTGACTCTTTTGGTGTTCTGAATGGGTTAAGATCCCAGATGTTTTGAGAAGAGAAATCAAAGCTACTTTTGTTGTTCAGCACACGTGTAATCGGAAGGCTTAAATAAACGGATTGGTAGGTTTATGCCACTTAATTGGAACGATCCAACGGTAAGACAGTTGCTAGGAATGGGCTAAATTTGCTGTTGTTAATCAAATGCATGGTTCATCCAAATGTACGTTTTTATCATCTTCAGTCTATTTATGTTGACTCCGAATGCGTACTCCTCTCCACAGCCATTAGGTGCGAGGATTATTCTAGCCATGTAATTGAGGTTTATGAAACTTGTTCGTCGTCACGTTCCAAAGGTGATGTGAGATTGAGATTTTACATGGGATATTTCCTAAAGTAATAACCTTCTACTAATCAGTACAGTGCTTACTCGTGGGTTTCTGCACCTGGTAAAGTCTGGTGGGATGCCATGGATGCTTCATCCATTCTATCGCACTTCTTTCTTAACGTCAAATAAATTGGGTGAGGTCAATCGATTTCGATAAATATAACCGTGATGTGATTTCATTGCTGCTGCTGTTAGTTGAACATGTAAACTTCGATAGATTCATAGCCCACACATTGGAAACCCTGAGGAGGACTAGTCAACCTTGACCGGCGGGGAGAGCAACACTTCAACAGGCGTGCACATGAGGATTTAGGGAAGCACTTAACGAGAGAGTTAAGAATGGCTACGCGAGAATGAAGCGTGAACTCTTATAAAATGTTATGCATCTCCGGCATACTTTGGTTGCATCCTCATGGGGAACGACCTTGAAACAACACCACTCGGTGACAACGTGATCGAGCGGAATGAAGTGGTGATAGTACATGGTTTTTGCCGTGATCCACTGCACTAGAACTGGCCACATACAACTGGTATGTCTGGCTCATAAATAGACTGATCCTCGTATTATCTAGGGGTGATCGCTTTGAATGTCAAACGCACCACTATTGCATCATCATTTTCATTTCTCGCGCCGATTTACACACTGGACGCTAATTCACTGGTTCATGACCTAGGACGCCTTCCATGCGGTTCATTGAACATTATTCACAAGGTCGATTGACGAGCTATAAATACGCAAGAGCTGTGCTTGTATTTTGTCTTCGGACTGAGACAGTAAAAGCTGTCTTTCTGGAGACCAGTGTTTTTCCTCCATAGTCTGTTTGGGGATCGGCTCTTTGGGGTTACAACAGCGCGTACAGTATGATTACGTCGTAGGAGTCGTTCCAGCTCAGTTGTGTTCACTCGGTCTCTCCGTGATATAATAGTTCTGTAGGGATCGTCACAGCTTGATTGCATTCGCTCGGTCGTTCCACGTTATAACACTGGCTGAGAAATCCTTCTGGAGTAGCCGACTCTTGAATCATTTGCTGGATTACATATAAGATAGTGAGACTTGTGCGTAACTGAATCCAAACGTGAACTTTCCGAGCTCCCAGCTGGACTCCTTCGTCCATGTATTAGGTGTATGGGGATTGTGTTCGACAAACATATCCTTGCAAATTCAAGTGTTATTCGCAGAATGCTACGACCAGTCAGCGTTGACAACGCGAACAATCTGGCTGTAAGTTGCAAGCCGACCGTTTATACACCGAATGCTCGTAACACATATGGACCAATGGTGGACAACGAGGAGACACGTAAAGACAGCGTTCTCTCAAGTTAGAGGTTCCAGCAACAGTCGCTTTGAATGAAACAATATAAACGACCATGAGCCAAAGGCTCAGTAAGTCATGCACACACAAATTATACGAACGAAGACTAAGACGACGCCAACAACGCATGAACACGCTCTGTTAAACAGTTCATCTCAACTCCATTCGCGCTTGTCGGTTTTGGCTGGGTGTTACACTGGATTGTCAGCGCAGTGACCGATTCGCATGGTACGCTGCTGTAGCATCGGATTGCGTTAAAACGAGTTCCAGAACAAACCGAGTTGTTTAATTGCGTCACGCGTTAAAACAAACGAGCGACGAACGGAGCCAAGCCGGTCGACGGGAAAGCCAAAGCGTCAGCACCGGTTTTAATTCTCAAGTTGAACATCACTCACATTTGATCGCAGCGTTCGCATTCAGATAGACTTTCCAGCCAGCCTCTTTCGAAAAGAAGCACTAGACTCGAGTTTCGCTCTCATTAGAGCTCGTCAGTAGTGCATATNGCTTTGTTCAATCGTTAAGCCTGAACGGACTTAGATGGTCAGGCAATGTGCTCTTGATGTCACCTAGTGCTGTAAGCTAAGAACACACATGGCAGTAGGACTATTTATTCGGGAAACCAATCCATGGGTTATGCGTTTCAACAAAAACACTGGTCTCAGAGCGTCACGGTTGCCATGGACGCCAATGCTCAGTTCCTCTATGTAGCAAGAACTATTTCTTGCGGTGCCGCGCTTTAGTGTCCCTTCTTGTATTTTCCCCGCGGCCACTTCGATGTCAAAACCCATGCTTTTGCCCCACTAATGAATAGTAGTGATGTGATTAATATAGTGCGATCGCTCGTCCTCGCTGCACTAGTCGTCGGCCATACCGAACATTTTGCTCATGCCACGGCCGACTGAAGAACGGGGCAAGGTGACCGAATGATGATATGGTAAACTGATAACAATTGATGATACGTAAATTTATCTCCCCCTTGTTATTATATATATCTTTTCAACCGTGATATATTCGGTGGCACCACATTGTGCAAAAGGGGAGCAGGGATGCATGCATTCAGGCTGGTGTATTGAAAAATGCGGATCGATCTGATTATTCTCACTTGTGTAGGTTGACATATAAATAAAATCTTGTGGAAGATATCTATCCACTGGGAGTGTTTACTATAAGTACGCCTGTTCACCGAGTGAAGTGATTTAGGCTGGACTCCGTCAAATTAAACGACCATGTGCGTTTTCTTTGTGTTTACTGTATTTACAGCAAAATCAACGAGAATATTTATTGACACGCCTCTTGGTTTGTGATGGCACCTTCCAAATGTCCGTCCATCCTGGCTATCGTGACTTACGCCACTGTGTACATATGCTTTCTCGTTGCTCCTCGTTCCACCCACACATGGTCCATGTGACACAATAATGTGGAGACACGTAGTAGCAATCTGACGGATGTTAAACAGTACTACTACGATCGGGCTACAGCAACCTATGTTGAGGTTACAACTGTCAGACATGAATAGGTACAGCCCTCTGCTTGCTTTTTACGGTCTGCGTAATTACATTTCGGAACATTGCCAGTCCGACAGATTCAGTTGGCTATACGTGATGTGTGAATCGGAATTAGATCCACTAGTTCGAATTAACTTGACTGTTCCGGTAGAGGAACCGACGATCTGGCTCAGTCAGAGTACTATAACCTTAAGTAAGCCAGGAGATACCCGTTTTTGTCTCGATGCCAAAACCACCGAATAGGGTGCTTCTAAGAGAATATTACCGTTTGCAACCATCGATGGCATTCTGCCGGATCTGAGAAGGGCCCAATCTTTCACCTGTCTTCGGCTTTTTGGCAATTAGTGCCAAGATAAAGTAACATCTTTGACGTGCTCAAGTGGAACACCTTTGTCACAGTTCTGGCTAAAAATGAAGTCAAGAAAATTCGGTTGTTTCACCAAGAGGCACATTCGTAAAAAAGAGTCGACATCCATCGAATACATTACTCGAGAATTCATCGAAACGTTTTTTAATAGTCCAGCTAATTCAAAGGAGTCCTTGAAGCAACTAGGGTATACAAATTTGGGAATGAGATCCAAAATGTCCACTAGCCAACATGCACCTTTATGGTAAGCAGAATTGTTTATGCACATGATCAGGCGTAGAGGTGCACCATCCTGGTGTAATTTGGCGCATCTCTCGATCGGGATGTCTCCGCTGCTGTTGGTTTCAAATACACTAAGCTTCAGGTGTGTCCACGTGACAACAGTATCTGAAGTTGGCTTGCAACTTGCTTTTCCAAGAATATGTTGTTTTCTGATGCCTGGTCCATTTTGAACTTTTGCTGGTCTACAGAAATGCGCTTCATTTTCCCCAGATACTCGTCCTTGGTCATGTAGACAACACCAGAGCCTTTGTCTAGTTTCAGAAATATCTCATTTTACATAACTCTTAGTTCCTGCATGGCCCAGTAGTGTCCCTGCTCCATACAACAATGCTGGCGAATGGGTGCCGACAAACGCTGGTTACAGACATCCACCAGTTTTACACAGAATCAGACTGTCTCATCAGATCTGGGTGATAGTTCTTTCAGCTGGTCGCACGCTTATTCAAATTAGGCTTCTGTGTGTAATTTACTTTACTTGGGCGGTATTTTGAACTTCAGCCTAAGCGAGACGAACTCCAACAGCCTCTGTGTGTACTGAATAAACGAAAGATTGTGCACAAGCTTATAACCATCAACAAACAAAAGAAACTCTGCGCTTGCTTGGACGTATGGGACTGCGCAGTTGCGCTTAGTTCATACCACCAAGTGACTAGTTCTCCGCAATCACGAAAGTAGTTTGTCAAACTCTTCCGCCCTCCATCTTGTTCGTCAGCTAACTTGCGGTTGAAGTGACTTTTAAACAAGCAGAACAGATCGATAACTGTCACAGTGAGTCACCGAACACTTCCCGAAGTGAGTAAAACAAGTGACGACGCACCAATCTCAAATTGTTCAGCCGATTGCTTGAAATCCAACGTCATCGACTGCTGAATACCGCCATGATAACAAATCACCAGGATGACCCATTAAACTCGCTCAAGATGCTGTTACAGAGACAAAACCCAAAGTTACCGACCTTCTGTGAAGCGATCCTTAGCCGAACACACCATCTGAGGTTATGTGCATAAAAGTGGTTGAGGCAGCCTATCGCTTCGTCGTGGTCTTTATTACACAACACTTGGTGTGCTTGTAAACTTGTCTTTATTCGTATGACGTATATAACTGGCATGTTTTACGTCTGCGACTGATGACAGCAAACTGAATGTTATCGAATCGGTTCGTCTTTTTATCTGCTGTGATGAAATTCGGGCTACAAAGATGTGTGCTACGGATGGGCTCTATCGATAACAAATTACAATGTAATGTTTAACTTGCCGCGGAGCTCCGTTATCAATCGTAAACCACTTTCAAAGAAAGCTTGAACGAACTTGGATGGTGAGGGAATTTGCCGGTGACTCTAAATAGTCGTCTGGAAAATCGAACACTCTTCGTGGATTTTTCGGCCGATTGGCATACGGCTCAAGGTGGATGGGTGACGAATTGGCGGAGCGGGTTGAAGTTATCTACCAAGAAGCTATCCACTCTAGGTCGGTTTCATCTCTCGGGCCAAGGCTTCCGTGACTCAGTCGCTGGCTTGAGACTTTTGGTCAGGTGGCGGCAAATCTGCGACGAGAATCATGTCGCTATTTGACTGGGTCGTCTTTAAGGCAGTGTTTCCGGGCGGTGAGGGTCAGAATGGAGCCGTCCTGTTCATGACGTATTGTTTTCACTTGTTTGTTTGCGAGGTGTCTGCATCTTGATTTCTGGGGAGGGACATTCCCTTCAGGGTAGCCTTGCACATTTGGACTGTGGAACTTAGCCTCTGAATTGTGATCACCACAACGTTTAGTTTGGCCGGTTAGGTCGTCGATACACGAAGCCACTACTTTGCCTTGCGGTGCGGTCCTTTCGCGATGGTCGAAGGATCGACTAGTTAGTTACGTGCGTGTACACGGGTATGGAGACATTCAGGTGGGAAGAATGTTTGTAATAAGTGACCTTTGAAAATACAGTTAGCTCTCTGAAGATCAGTGGCATATGAACCGATCTCCCTCTGCAATTATATACATCTTTTCAACCGTAATGTATTCGGTGGCAGCACAACATTGAGCAAGGGAGCAGGGATGCATGCATTCAGGCTAGTGTATTGAAAGAATGCGGATCGCTCTGTTTATCTTCACTTGTGTAGGTTGACATAAAAAAATCTTGTGAACGATATCCATTCACTGATAGCTGCGGGCGTTTGTTATGAGCAGACCTGTTCACTGAGTGATTGAAATTATTTGGGTTGGCTTCCCTCAAATTGAACGACCATGTGATGTCTTTGTGTCTACCGTATCTACAGGAAAATCAACAGGAATCTCTTTTGACTCGTCTCGTAGTTTGCAGTGGCACTTTCCAAATGTCTATCTATTCTGGCTATCGCGACTTAGGCCACTACGTACGTATGCTTTCTTGTTGCTTCGGGTTTCACTCACGTGACTTATCGGACAGAGAAATGTGGGACGCGCGGCTCCAAACTGACTGGTATTGAACAAAGCACCCACAATCGGGCTACGGTTACCTCTCTAGATATCACACTTGCTGAAGTTGTAACTATCACACGTGAATGAGTACAGTCGTCTGTTTGTTTTTCACTGTTTGCGTAATTACATTTTCCAACATTGCTGTAGGTTACATCACAGTGTCTTCATCTTGTTTACTGTCTAACAAACATCGGCAATCCTCACATGTGTATGAGGCATACTTACGGGTGCATGTTAGATGTTTGACTTTTCCACGTGTATGCTGATAGTACCTGACTTCGGGAGATGCCGTAAGGATTAGTATTGTTTGACTTTAATTGCGGCTGACGGGATTTCAACTTACCTGTAAGTGATAACACGGGAAGATTTGTGAAACGTCTGTTTTACACAAAAACATGCAGTCAATTTTTTGGGTACCTGGTTGCTGCCCGTGTATTCGTTTGTGCATCCGGTATCCATCGTTTAACAAGCAGACTAATCAGTGCACCGATGCTAACACAATATTATCGGGGTCAGACGAAGCTGATGTGTGACATTTGCTTCTTTTTAGGAGATCCAACGGTGTTAGAAACTTCTTGTTTATGGACGTTATTCTGTGTTGCTTGGATTATCCTCCAGTTGGACTAGTCAGCTACGTGTGATAGTGAAGCTGTCATGAAACTGTTTGATCGCTATTGGAGTCGAGGTGGCATTGTGGTAATGTAATCGATTGTGAGACTTACAACGCCCAGTCGTTTCGCGCTTATCTCAAATATCTATCGGTTTAGTAAGGTTGTCAGTATTTTATGCATTTGCAATCTGACATCAAATGCTTTGTTGTATATTGGTTTGCACGTTTGACTTTTGATTACTGTGTCCCTTTCTAATGGGAAGCAGTTTTTGGCGGTTGTCAAGTAATTGCTCTGAACATTGCCATATAGTTGCGGCCCCATTCCGTAGGCTGTGGAATTTATCACTCGTATCCACTGAATTCGTTTGTGTTATCAATATTGTCATTTTTGTTGTTCATATTGTTGACTGTGTCAGAAATGTAAGCTTTCAATTTTTGTGTTTTACACCTGTTCTAGCGGCGTTCTTCAAATCCTGAGGTCACTTCACGCGTGTCTCTTCGAAGTCGGATCTGCAATGTTGCGGTCCCTTGTGATAGCTCAACGAAATCCACAGGCGGAGCTGACGGGGATTTAGATGGCGACCTACATTCTCCTACCACGAGAGTCATCAACGTTTTTGCTGGCTTGTCGCAACCGATACAAACGAATCAATGTTCCTCTGTGGTACGTATAAATTCTTTTAGTGTGCTTGTCGAGTTTGGTGGCATTTGCTACCACGTACGGGTATTAGAGGAACGCGTTAATGTGGTTCACGATTTATGTGCACTTTTTTCCTTCAAAATTTAACCAGATTCGAAACTTATTTCTCTCCCACGTGGTCTGCTTCACTTGTATACCGCCGCTTCTGCAACTTACGTACCACTGTTGATCAATTACACTGAGATCTCCACAGAACATCGCGTTGGCTTCTATCACATCCACTGACGGCGAAATTGTTTTGTAAAGTGTATGCTTAAGCTTCTTCTTGGGCGTTTGCCATACAGCTTCAGAAACCAACCGTGTTTGTAGAAACAGATGGTAGTGAACATAGCACTACTTTAATGACCTGCTGTACATAAACCAATCATTAACTGTGTATTTCATCTCAGTGCCCCATCCCTTCACTGTCTAGCTCTTGTTTTTCATACTTTCCTAATGTTCACTGCCCGTATCGATTCTTTGAACATTAGCTAAAAATTCAAGTATCAAGATGTGTGAAACAAACTCCACTATCTTACTTGTACGCACTCATTCCTTTATCTATTCGATTGTCACTCGGTGTGTGTGACTGACGAGAAAAAAACAAAATGTTGTTCGAACGTGCATCTTGACTAACCACTTTAGCTTTGATCAAATTCATGAGACGACAAAACTTTCAAATTTTGTCATATATATTCTTATTCACACTATACGCATTGATAGTCTTTTCCGACCGGAAACTCGTTGCCATCCACTTCACACAAACCGACTCAGCTTGTGGCGAGCTACAGAAGGCGTTCTATCACCCAAAATTGAGGGGAGAACGGGATTGAATTTTCTGTTTTATCCACTAAACCATGCTGGCTAGTCCTGACCAACACACCAATGATACGAACTGTTGTCTACTTCATTGCAACAGACTGGTTCAGAGATGTAACCAAGAAATCACACAAATGATTGTGAGGTCTGAAGTGACACATGCGACATTTTGTTTGAACGGGTCTAGCACAAACCGAGACTCACGAACGTTACTTTAGAACATACGAAATATACCTCAAGCAACTGATTCTTACGGCTCCGGAGTACTATACGAGGGTGTAATATAAACACTGAGGCCGAAGTATTGTTCGCGTTGTGTCCTCCTTGTAAAAAGTATCGGCCAGTCGACAAACCTGAGGGCTGGCCATCAACTATGTACACGCTCATTTGCTTTGAAAGTGAAGTGCATACGTGTTTACTATCCCAACGGTTACATGTGGATTAGTAAACGTAGTTTGATTTTGATGTTGGTAAAAACAAAGTTTGCCCGTTGACCTCAAAATAACATCCTTACACATTCAGGTTGATGAATACACAGTCGAGTGTGGAATACCGTGTAGGGCTTTAAACAATTATCTGTGTCCAACTTTGAGAAATAGCCACGTTAACGCAATGGTGTCGACGGATTAATAAACGCGTCAGCGAAGTGCGTTGTTGGCAGTGTAGAAAAATTCCAAGACGTCGGGAATGTGTAATTTCGCGGTTGACCCGAAGACTCCAGATATGTTTATTGTGGTCTGTTGTTGAAAGCGGAGATCGCTTGATGATCGGTTTTAGGTGTTTTAGTTTAAATTGGAATATTCACAGTCCCGTATAATGTCTACTTTCTTCCATGCTCATCGCACAACTTGCTTGTGAGAGCCATCGTTTGTCTTTGGACGTCAGATGGAGAAAGATACATCATCTGCGTGGTGTAGCAGGAATTTATGCATACGCCTCGGTCGCCTGGATCCGGTCGTGTGGATGATTGTGATTGGAGACGGTGTACACAACTTTATGGATGGGCTGTCAATCGGTGCCGGCTTTGTGAACGATTTGCGTCTCGGTCTAAGTGTGGCACTAGCTGTGCTTTGCGAAGAACTACCGCACGAGTTGGGTAAGTTTGTGAGTGATTATTGATACGATGTGCCGACTGGTCGTCAAAGGAATGTTAGTGAGCAGTTTATGTCTGACTCATAGCGAACAGTCTCAGGACTACATCGGTTGAACCATGCACTTCGTTTGTTACTACTCCGCTTGCCGTTTCATTTAACAGTGTCATATTTTTCTGGTTCTTTTCCGAGTGACTGCTGGCCATTTCATCTATTTGCTTTTTCTGTTTGTCCCGTTTTTTCACTTTACATCACCATTCCTGATATGATCCTCCCGTCCCCGAAGGGTGACTTCCTTACAGTGAAGGCTTTCGTGAGAACTGTTGCAAATCTTGTGGGAAGGGGGCGTA
>QNGE01004892.1:35818-52779 GCA_008508345.1 Paragonimus westermani | reverse complement strand
GAAAATAAACCAAATCCCCGACTACTCATCAGTAATTTAACATTGTGTCAGTTTCTTCGTCACATTAATTTCGTGGAAACTACAGAACATAGTTCTAATTCAGAGTATACTGAACCGTGTGTGAATAAAGCGGGTGGCAGTCGTCCTTTTTTCAGTGACTACGTATAAACGACCCATGTACACAGGATACTTCGAGTCAACCCTCAATCCGTGGTTAGCTCAGCCTAAGTATCGAATCAGACCACGCCACATCAGATTATGTCACTTCAAGTTATGACCAGACGAGAATAGTGATCTGCTATCACTCCAATTTACTTGACTAATACAATAAGGAGGATTGTTCATAGCATGGTTTGTTGTATTGTTCGGATACAGCCTCGGAGCTGTGACTGCACCAGCAAGTCCGCATACACTGAGTTCAAGGTTCACAGTGTGGTGTGTCCAGTCTGACAGAACCATTACGCCCCATATTTCTTTTATACACATATCGCAGTAAGCCGAACTAGTCTGAAATACTTACCAAATGAGAAAACAAAGAGGTATTCGGTCAGGAGGTCAACAAGACACATGCACACCTGACTGTCAAAAGGTCAGCAAAAAATTAATACTAAGTGCCTTAGCGCTGAGATAGGAAGTATTATGTCAGTGAAATGAAAATGTTTAGAGGAAGTTAATGTATGCATCGTAGCAGGTATGCTCACTTGTTCATTTACTATAACCTAAATACTGAAATCGATTGTAATGAAGATCACAAAGAAGACCGAAAAGTAAAACCAGTGAGAACGGGGCAGTTTCAACAAATGAGGACAGGGGTAATTCAGGGAGCAAACTGCTGTCAACAGTTAAGGATGTTCAAGATAATTTAATGGCATAGTGAAATAAAACGATATTTAGACAAATAACACTTGGCCATGATGTGATGAGAATAAAACAGTGTTAGAACAAGTTGCAGTAGACTGGCTGATCCATTTATGATATACCATACTACAGACAATTGCACGTAAGTGGGATATTGATATGACCAACGATGTCCCTGGATGTACCGCCCCCGCCCCCTACAGCGACCGATTTCTATGCACGCTACTACGCTTTACACGAAACACTTCTTGAGGATGTGTTCGTAGTTTCTTGATGTTTACCCTCAATCCGACACACGATAACCGGTTTCGTCTCTGTTTGGACTGATCAAGCAGAGAAAGTCAGAACGCCGAGTTGAACCAGCTACCCTTTGTGTTACGAAACAACGTTCTTATACGATCGGTTATCAGTCTTGTGAGTTTGTATTCACTTAAGTTGTGGCTTGTTTTCACTCCGACGAAACCAGTCGTGCAGTGTCCATTTGTTGGTGAGCATCAACAAGGATTGTGAACATCATTTTGAACCCTTGCGAACATAGCCAGTGCAAACTGGTAATTCGAGATGGACTGTGCCCATCCACATTAACGGGATAAAAACAAACCATAGCTAATAAGAACGTATACTTGCGATGCATACTCAAAGTTCGGAATCAAACCATGTAAGGATTACGGGATACAACCGTACACAGGTTCTCACGCTACCTGGTACAAGCGCACAGACGGTACTGCACACCGAAGCGAGCATTGTTGTGATGTGTGATGACCTCCCATGCTCAAGAAGACAGTCTTAGTATCCTATGGTTTATATACGACGGCAACATAAACTGTAAAACAGATATGCAGTCAGACTTTGGGTGGAAGTAATAATTGATTTGTCGACACTAGAAGCAACTGTTTGTGATCGACAGTTAACTGAAATGCACCAGCCTGAAAGTAGGTTGTGTGCAGGCATAGGACAATTTATTAGTTAAAAATAGTGTGATAGATTGGATAAGTTGGGAGACACGGTGGATTTTGACTGGAGTGGGACACACTTAATTCCAGTAAACTATCCATCTCACTGTCATAGGTGAGATGTTTGGGCTCTCAGCATAGACTCGTAGCTGAGACGGCCGAGCACAAGTCACTTAAGGTTCGAATTTAAATGAAACCCACGTTTCTCATAATCGAACCATTGCAAAAAGAACATAATTTCTTGAAAACAGAGGTAAAAAATAACAGACTGCTTGGCGAATTTTGCTGTAACTTATCCAATACATACTATAAGGCTGGTGTTTATATAGTAAGGGTGAAAAATATTTAGTGAAAATAAAATACAGGACCAGATCGTTCGCTAATGCTATTTCAGAGGGACGACCATGTCTTTCTGATGATAGGGGTGGTTTTCATCCGAGGATAGCAGTAGTTTCAGCAAAGTGAAGCTGCAGTCTTGTTGGTTGCGCTTTGAAACGGTTAACGCTTTGAAAACACGGGCCTCGATGACCAGAGGTCAATAATTGACATCCGCTCGAAGATGTTGGCTGTTTACGTTGTACCAGTTGCACAACATCAGTTGCCACAATTCACTTCATCTCAAGCTCAGTCCAAGCCTTAACACGCCCGGCTATTCGGTTGTGCAACTGCCATACTAGTAGCCTAAAACACACACACACATTTCATTAGCCAACGCAGTGAGAGTTGATGTACGAAAGTAATGACCCGTTGGTTGACTGCAGCATATAAACACCAGCACCGATATACACCTGGCAGAGTGCAGCCAAATTCACTAGGTAACAAATAGTAAAGCTGCTGGCTTTGACTTTGTTTGCATATGCAGTTTTCGTCAAGAAGTATCATGTTTGTGATAATTAAAATGGGTGGAAAGAGAGCAGTCATGCGACCTTTGGTGTATACCTCAAAAAATTAACTCAACTTAAGTGCACACAGAGTGAGGAACAATCGCGGTCTACTTTAACCATCACTCAGCACAGAAAAATGGTTCACACTACTGATCAACTGACCAATTTGGAAGTGGGTTTGCCAGCGCCGTGGCCCGCTTTCGTCTCGATACGAGCCAACAGCGGTTTGGTCTGGTTTGGACCACCCACAATGGCCTGGAGGGTGCTAATGAATTTGAATGAATGCAAAGGTACAACGCGATCGTCGTGGTCTGCTGTGAGAATGAGCAGTGCCGGATATTGCACTTTGGGGTCCGCCGGTGGTTTGATATTGTGCAACGGAGAGTAGCTGCAGAGTAAAAGTAGATGTGACGGATACCGGTTTCTCACAATTAGGAGAAAGTAAGTAAATTAAATAAATAAACAATAAATAAATAAGATAAATAAATAAAATTGAAAAAGCCATTCCATAAGGATTAATTATTTGGTTTAAATGTCACACCTAACAGTTTCAAGTCTCACACGTCACCAGATGATGAGTCGGTCAACTGCAGTGATTTAAAAAGACAGCACAGACAGATTGTTTTTATTAGTCTATATCAGGTTATGCGATTACGCATCGACTAACAAGACAGACACTTAGCATGTGGCAAACGGGTGTAGGCTAGGAAACAGAACATTTGAAAGTTACGCTTATGAAAGTGATAATCAAAATAAGGTCGTCCTATACACCCAGAAGTCCGTAAGTTTCTCTTGGCTGTTGCTACAACGGATAACCAACCAAAAAAAAATGAATGAGACCATACAACCGTAGGGAGCGAAATAGATAGGATATAAGCATAATCAAGACACCACGGCATTTTGTTGTTACAAGTTGATAGATGCCACACGTTTGATGACCTCATCGCAGGCAGGAGTGCATTTTACATGTAGAACAAACAAGCCTTAGCGTGCTACTGGTGAGGACTAATGCAAATACGGGTAGACGGGAAATGTCGCTTAAACCAGGTGAACAGCAACTTCAAAACTTTTTGAGGTGCTTCAAACAATCTGGAATTCATAAGAAAACAAGGGGGTGCGGTTCACATAAACCAAACTACGACATGATCAGCAAGGAAGTGAGTTTAAAAAAAATGTTATTATTAGGATGGCATTGTTAAGAGGGTGCAGATAGCCTTGGTGATTGGACCAAGTAAACTTTGTGTCGAACCACACGCTACTCGACACAACCAATGACGGTGGGTAAAAATTGTCCGGTGAACATGCAAGCATGTAGATACATGAGTTCTAACAGTTATGGCAACTGTAAAGAGCAAGGCTGGAGATTGTATGAAGATCTACATTGCTGGTTGCACGTGCTGGCTGTAGCCTGTGTCCGTGAGTGTTCTTGTAACTTTGGTTGACTTATTTTTCGTATTTGTGTATTTGTAAGTTTGGCACTAGTAGTTACATCAAGAGACAACCACTACATCGGCGTGGTGGTCAGGCTTGCGTGTTGTACTGATGATGAGGACCATAGTGACTAAGACTTGGATCATTTTAGGCTCAGCCGTGTGAGGAAGGCCAGAAGGGAGCAGCCAGAAAAAGAGCAGTTGTGTTCATGGGTTTGTGTGTCGCACTGGTGACTGTACAGGGTGCTCAGATAATGGGTTTACAGCAGAATGAGATTTGTAGTTGCAGCACTGTTTTCTTTAGTACACGGAAGAAAGTGTCCTCCGACAAAGAGCACTTCGATCGTCTAACCGTTGACTGTGACAGCTGTACGGTAGAAAAATTCCCTTATTCTTTAGAAATTTGATATGGCCTGTAGTACACTTAATGCACGCGCCAGCAATAGGATTGAAATGTCAGCGTCTTATTCACTGCACCATTGGACTAGGTTAACTTTGTACAACTGAGTCAGTCAGTTGAGCCTCCTTACGCTAGCAAGCCGCTGCTCGTCCGGGCACGGTATGTGCTGCACTACCGCACTGATGCAGCACCGGAAGGCTTTACCACACTAGTCGCGATGGAACTGAACTGATGCCGCAGCCTTGAATGGGGCAAGGCCCGTAAACCAGAATAAGCTCGGGGAGTGCGCGCCACACACTTTCTAGTGGACATCCCACTCAGCAGAAGGTGGAAGGGAACACGGTGCTTGTTTCGTAGCCGAATCACTTCTGTATGGATAGGCGAACCGCAGGGTATCAGCAATCAAGTCATGCCCATCAGCATGCGACTCGGTTGGAGTAAGTCTGCCACATTTCTTAATGTTTATGGACCAACCACGTGTCACACCGATGATACGAAAGACGGATTTTATGATCAGCTGACCGTCACAATCCGCTCAATACAAGTGAGTGACCGACTGTTTGTTCTAAGCGCCTCCATAGCGTGGGTAACCTCTCCAGGTGTCCTTGGACACTGCGGTAATGGTACAGTCAAAATGAACGGTGAGTGTCTGTTTCACATGTGTGCTACTCACCAAACAACTTATTTCAGTTAGATGGGAGCAGCATCCCAAACTGGACTCACCCACACAGTGGTTATCATAATTTGCTTCACTACGTGATTATGTGACTGCGCGATATTCACAAAGTATGCAATACACTGGCGACACTAACACAATCAGCCGTTGTGTACCCGCCTTGTAGATTTCATCAAGGCGTCCGATTCTGTGAGCTGTGAGGTACTATGAGCGGTACCTGGTAAGTTTGTATGTCCTGGTAAATGTTATATGTGGACATGAAGACGAAGGTGGTGAATCATGTAGACCGACCTCAGATTTTGACGGTGTCACTAGTGTGAAGTAGTAACAGTGTCGTACGGTGTTCTAAGCCCAACCCTAATTGGTTTATAGTTGACCGGAATGTTAAAAGTTGTCCTTCCGGACTTGGAGAACGGTGTAAGTACTGAACGCCAAACAAACGATCGCCTGCTGAACAGTCGATTTTTCAGCACTTCGAGCCGGTTACGTAATTCAAATATCCGTGTAGCGTTGTTTACAGAGTTGTTTGCACACAACGGAGAACAACCACACGGTTCTTGTGACCGCGGCATCCAAATCTTTACTACATATCAATACTGGTACGACGGTTTCGAAAACCGCGTCAGTGGAGATACTGTTAATGGCTGCCCAAACTTTTGTTACTTGGACTGATTTATAAAACAGATCTCTTCGTAAGTCTGTCATGTATATTCTTCGTTCACATTAACCAACGTACCCGTTCTGTGATAAATTATCGGCTCACATATTTACAGATTTCTGTCGAGGTGGTCTGCTACCTTCTCATTCCTTCAGCTTTGTTGGTGCATCGTACATTGAAGGTTTTGTTCGGTTCTCAGCCCAAAGTTAAATCATTGTTTTTCTTTCCAATCCTAGCCAGAGTGCACTAGACACTCCTCTACTGATCTAATTCTTGATTGTTTTCAGCACCATTCTTCTAAGCGCACATCTTATCAATGCAGTCTCTCTATATTTTGTTTTCGAAAGATGAGTGTTTCACTTGCACACTAGCGTTCAATCGTTTTGACCGCCTTGGCCATTAGCTAACTTACTCGATAGATACGTAGGCACTTAACACCTGATTGACGTCAACATACAAAAAATTGAGATAGTGTGGATTTTGACCATCACCAAGCTGTGACTGTTTTCATTTTCGTTTTTTTTACTTTATAACTGTAACAGCCTGATGAGATTTTATCGAAAACATGTTTGCCGCACTTCGTGTTCTATGTATATATATATATATATACATATATCTCCAAAATGGGCGGAAGGCAAAAGATTATATGCAAACATATATGTTGATATCCAAGGCGGTCCAACAAACACAATAATAAACATTTTAAATGGACAGTCACTTACGACCAGGTTTGCAAACGCATATGGCAGTGCAGCGAAAACAGTAAATTGTCCAATTAATTCTGGCGGTGTCACTCACATACACGGATATGGTACACTGGGGAACATAGGTAATCAAATCGGACACATTTCAATTGTTTACGACTGATTTGGAGTTTAGAGAGGTCAAGTGAATGTTGGTGTATCAAACAGTCGCGAATATGGACGGATAATACAAACCGACGGGTGAAGTTAAATTGGGAAGCAAATGTATATTACTATAAACCTGTGAGTAGAGTAAATTTTATACGTGAAATTGAGATCCACATACGTGATCGTCATTTTACACTCGGTGTGATGTTCACTTAAAAATAAATCGGTGGCAGCCTACGTGAACTACTTTCGGTGGCAAGTTTTCCTTCACAGTGATGTATTCGTGCCTTGAAGCATCAAATCCAGACTGTATTAGTTAACGCAACCTACTGTGCATACCTTTCAATCAAGTAGGGGACACATCACAGGGTATATAAGATAGTCACGATTTCAGTACAGATTTACATAGGCCCCCAAGTTAATCGATGGTGTTTGTGACCGTTACCTGACTGTATTTCAGTACACCGTCGATTAACACTAACGGATAAGGCTCCTTATCAGAGTAGACTAAGCGGAGAGAGGGAGAGAGTTCAGGGCGTCGTATAAACGAACTACACAAGATCACAGCTCAGAATCGAACGCTCAGGAATGAAGATCAAAATGCTCTGAAATGGAGAATTACCGAATCAACACTTTGAAATCCTCCTCGTTCTCCGGATTTCCATAATCACTGATCCAAGCGTGACCAATGGTGAACCGGTGAAAACGTAACAAATCACATACAGGTACGTGGGCGATTACAGCACCGAATAAATCAGGGCGTTGGTTGGCGCATGCACAAACCAGCAGACCACCGTTACTGCCTCCGCTAATGTACAGTCTGGAAAACAGCATGTGAACACAGAAAAGATGGGAATTAATCAAGCTATCAATACAGTATGAGCAAAGAGGATAAGAGGAAAAGAATCCAACGGTCAGACGCATCTGATGGTGCAGCCAGAGGATATGTGCTGCGGGTTAATGTTTCACTTTCATCTCACAAGGGACTTGGGATAAACAATTCGAACGCGCATATATACGCACATTCTACAATATGGCAACAAAAAGTTGAGAAAATAAAGTTCGCCACTAATCTACCAACCAACCGATGGCGTGGTTAGGGAGTCAGACAGATGGCGGAACGAGCCACTCAAAACTACCGTTTGAGAAAAACTTCCTCAAATCGACCTGACTAACTAGTTCGAGATGCATGCAGGTGGCGTCAGACTAAGAACAACACCAGATTGATCAAAAACGGCGACATGCCTCCTGTACTAGCAAGTTATCCTTGGTTAGACTATCTGATTATCACATTCGTTTCGCGCGACTGGTGCCAACAAATGTAGTAGCGTACGTCCTCAGACTACTTCAGTGGACAATTTAAGGGACAAAAGCAGTCTAAACGTCGTATAACACGCACGCACTTTTCTGCTCACGCATTTTTTCTTCAAAACAATGAACGGAGTGGTTTTCGGTGCTCAGCCCGCAATGATCAGACAAATGCATACGTACCAGCATAAAAAAACGATCAGGATCCATTAACACCGGCTGGGCGGCGTGAACCCAATATGGCTAAAGAAAAGACTCGCCCTTTTAGCTCACTGTTAGTTTAAACACGTAAATTTTCTTCCCGCTATTGATCACCCACATGAATTCTATTGTATGCCTTGAATGAGAGTTCTTTGTTTGCCAGCTCTCCGCTTGGCTAGACACTGTAATCCGGGTTTTACACAGGTACACAAAAATGAACAATGTGATCGTTAAGCATTTGTGGACATTTTGTGCCATATTTTCGATGTAAGACGATTTCAACTTCCGTGCAGCACTTTACCAATTGGTCACGCATTACCAACTGGAAACATTCGGTCATATGGACGGCCATTGTTGATAGAATTTACCACTGTAGTGAGTAGCTGCAGTTCAAACCGTTGACAGCGTGATGCCAGCCGACCAAACGACAGCAACCATACAGACTGGATAGATGTCACCTTACATTGTGGCAATGACCACGTTATGAGATAACAGACCAATCTTGAGCCACGCGTGCTTATCCAACTGACTTCTAATAGTGAACCTGTAACATAACATTTCGTCTTTCATTTACCAATCGACTGTCTGTACGCTAACATCACTGAAATCATACTGAGTGAAGCGAAATCGGGTTTGGATGAATCATCCATATTCAACGAAGGTCACGTGCTCAATCTGTCCTAAGAAATAAGCAACACACACGAAAACACATTGCTTGTGTATTAGTGAACGTTTAGTCCGGTTCAATATGAATTGCCGGTGCCAAGTTTCATCTTCTTAACGCTTGAATACAGTGGGCAAACAGAGTGGAACAGTGCATATATGTGACAATGTGGGACACCTCAGTTAGATCACATTTTTGATGCTCATATGCTGCAGATAAGGATAGCAGCAGAACACAACATGTGCCTAGTGCACACCAAGCCAAATTCAACCCCAGAGAATAAACAAATGTATCAATAAAAAGCATCGTACAAAGCAATATATAGTAAACCATGTATTCGTGTACTTCATACAGGAGTGGTATACTGTGAGATGTTGTTCAACCTAACCCAGAAGACTTCAATCAAGGTCACCGACAGGCTAACGACGGGCTCAATCCGCACTGTGAAACGCACCATATACACAGTTTAGATCAAACACCTGAACGCGAGGAAAACGTAATGGCGACGCTAAGTGACATCACTAACCCTGCTCGAACCACGTTTGTAACAAAGTCAGCTGACACAACGGCACTAGCAAAAGGTCGGTCCACTCGGAAACAATAAGGCGGATAGCAGAGACGATCCAACCTCGTAACACCACGTTACATGTGAAAAATGCAGGATGTGTTTTGCACAGCTCAAACTTATCGATCAACGGGTGCAACATAAACCATATGCGACAATTAAGTAAAGCGTATTTGTCCCCAATATCGATAGCAGTTAGAGTGTTACGACAGAAGACCTGTTCCAAAGTTCCAACTGTCCTACTCGTGGTTTCGCCCAGCATATAGTCGGATGGAAGATGTAAGGAGCAGCCGACACAGTTATCTGTGAATGCCCAGTGTCGTCACTAAATTTACATAAGCTACTGGGACTTTTCTAGAAAAAAAGTCGTCACAAGCACCGAACCATTTTATTCACCACACAACAAAGTGATAGAGAACAGAAGTAAACCAGAAGTAAGGTGGACACAGAAATTGCGCTCACTTGTCACGGCAGGTGTAGTTATTGGCGATCAAATATTCCGCCGCGGCCTGGAAGTCATCAAAACAATTTTGTTTATTCGCACGACGTCCGGCATCGTGCCAAGGTTTACCATATTCGCTGAAACAGAAATAACACGACAGCAGCATCACAAACGAATGTTGCAAAGAATATTCAAAAAGCCAAAGGAAAGAATGCAGACTGGAGTCTCGTGATTACATGGTTACCTCGTCAAAATATATTAGAATGACCGCAGGAACATCACACAGCCAGCCAGCTGTATCCAACCTTGCCAATGGAGTTGGCATACTACGTCACTCGACTTATTAATGCAAATATTCACCGTTAGCACCGGGTGACTGGTAATTGTTATACAATACTGAAGAGCTCTAACAAATGGAAGTTTGGGTCTACTGCACCTTTTCGTGAGGGGCTGGCAGTAGAATGTAGTAGGAAGCAAAAGCTACCGACAATTTTTCGTGCAGTTCAGTTTGAAACGTACTATTTTATTGTCAAACACTTACAGCGTTGGGTAGTATCAAAATGTGATCAAACATGGGCAACGGGAAAGTGAATAAGCTCAACAATTTCCGCTAAGTGAACATAAGCCTGACCAGTCCGTGGGTTGTCTAAATTCCACGATCTCTTAATCACCATCATACTACTGACGCATAGGAGGGCAAAGCAAAGTGTTAGGCTAAATTATTTGGAAAGAGCATCAGAACACCTTAGAGACATAATACTAAGTGACAGGTATCACAAGAACATACATGATCACTGGTTGTTCTGCTAAACCCAGTTGCCTATTTCATCTGTTCCACTATTGTCGGCGAAGAATGCAAGAGACACGAGAGTTGTGCATTTCTTTACTCGAACGGATGACAAGTACTTCGATCGGATAGCAGAAGTAAACACTTATTTAAATATCAAAGTAGCCTCAGGGCGGTGTGTATATCCGTCTGATCACTCACAAGCAACAGAGTTCGATTGTTCGTCTTCATCAAACTACAGCTGGTCGGGTGTTTCAGGACCTTGATTCTACTAAAGCACACTGTGCATAGTTTGAAAGTTGCAGTGATACCCAATCGGCATTCGCTAACCGATAAGGTCTTTAGATTGCGAACGTTCAACTGAGACATAGGCTATCCATAAACCACAACCGAAAAGTTTTTTTTTCATAAGTGGTGATTTTGCTCACAAAATCAATGATTACATTCACAGTACATGACATTTACTCATGAAGATGTCCACAAGATGGTGACTAAGGAGTAGAAGAGGCATACAAGGGTACTTACACTTAGTTTTCGAATCTGTTCAACAAACCTGACTGGGTTCTAGACTCGTTTATAATCAAATTTAACGGCCGCGGTTAATTCACTCATTCATACTGGCAATCGTTTGCTCGTATCAAAACAGGATTTGGGAATACAACAGCACCTCGCACGAATGGTGAGTGTCGGTATAGTGATATAAGAAAAGCCAATCACAGCAAGACCACATCGGAATTCCATTTTGAGGCTTTGCACTGCGCTTCTCCCAATTACACGGAGATGGGAGACAATTTTCATTCTTTGTAAGACAAGGTGTCTACTACCGTGGCACATACAACTACTACTAAGTTGCTCAAACCTATGGCAAAGCTGAGTTCGAACCCACAACCATGTGGTGGTCAGTTGTAGACATGGTTACCCTCCAACCATTAGGAACTGTTCACATTGTTTTATATTTACTCACTGCGTAAGACTACGGTCAGGCGTGAGGTGTTCAAGTGTGAACCAGAATTATCTGGACAGTCCGTTCACAGGGAAAAAAAAGAGAAAAGGTATCCACAAAGAAGTTGTCACAGGTGGAATCTGTCCCTGTACACAGACCAATGAAAGATGACAGTAACAGCCATCTTGTCTAGCATACCGAAACATTGACACATGGGTAATTTACAGGAAAACTGATTCCGGTTATAAATTAAAAATGGTGGGCGATTCGGCAAGGTGAATGTGAACATACCCGCCTCCGCGAATATTTGCGATGGCCACGATGCCACCAAAATTTAGAAGAAGTAAAAGCTGATTTATGCTGAAAGACGGGGTAATGGCGATGTCGAATCCACCGTAGCCGTACAGTTGACATGGTCGCGTACCATCAAGAACCAGAGTCTGTACAAAGAGCGACGGAAACCGAAAAGGGAAACGAAAAAGGGAACAGAAACATGGCGGGAGTAGCATCACCCTAACATGAGTTTTGACTAAACGGTGTTACGGATCGAGATGATGAGCAGTGGTTTCAAAAGGCAATGCATTATACCGCAAAAACTGAACCCGTTGGCTGTGAACAGTGGAAACCGACGTTGGTGTGTTATTTCTAATTGTGTCGTGAAATGAAAGTGCCTCAACGGAAGCTTTGGAAGTCCTTATTACCCTTCTGTTGCAGACCAAGTCACGTGCCTTTGGCCAGTTCGGCCTAGCACGACCGGATAGTTAGTACATTAAATGTGTTATGGCTTAACGGTCACCTACCTCGCTAACAATCGCGAACCTTGTTACGAACACCCACATGGTGTCAGTGCAGCCACAAACATGGAGTAACGAATCGATAACAGAACGGAAAATACTACACTAGGTTCCGTCCCCCCCTTTGTTGACGGCATTGGGTCACATTAAACAGCATGACGACAGTAAAGCCAAACTAAACAGGAAGTGAAAGTAGCCTCGCTGAAGTGTCCGGTGTCACTGACACGATAGTAAGCACCCAACTTAAAAGTAACTACTGTACCCTTTGTTCACAAACGGCTCACAATGATATGAAATGCAGCTACGATGCACAGACTTGAAGGTGGCAGTGAAGTGAACAATCTTGATGGTGGTCGTTGTGGCAATCTTGTACACTGAAAAAGGGGGCGCTACAGGGGTTAGGTTGCGAAAAGAACAGTATGTTCCATCCGCAATCAGTTCCAAAAAAAATAGGTCGCCAAATGAAAGAGAACTGCACCAATAAATAGTTTGACAGAGCTGTTGGTTCTACAGTATGCGTCAAACGAATGTTCTAATTCACTTGATTCAGTTGTCACGTTCCACAACATCCGCAGAAAAATAACAAAAATGCATGTGAGGTTTAAGGGAATCAGTGAGTTCGTTTCATCACCCCCAAGAACGCTGATAGACTGTCACCGTACTAAGTCGCTCGATGTGATAACGTGCGACAATAGAAAGAACTACCCAATCACTTCATTGTGGTACCATCGATATCCGCAACTGACCTAGAGGCATATCGGTGAATATACTGTTGTGACCGTAAGAGACGTTTGGATGCAAAGTCCTCCAAAGTCGGAAATCCATTTAAGTCATATGGAAGTGAACAACAACAGTTTTGTATGGTTGACATGTCTTCTAATTAGTTGTTCTTAGTATTATGTCATAGTCCAGATAAACGTGTCTAATAGTTGCCGTCACTTTCTTGTCTTCATGGCATTGAGAACTGCATTCAGTTTCACCACGCGAACCGATTTTTTTAGATCGGCGTTGTACTACTACCACTGCTATGTCCCATATACCACTCCATCCATTCTGAAGCTATTTGATTTCTTGCCACCTGCTGACTAATTCTCCCTAATCAACGTAATGTTGGCATCTGGTTTGATGACACTTTCCTCGTTCGTTCTTCTAATATCACTTACCACTTTGATCACTCGCCAACATTGCTCACCTCAGTCGTGTATGCCGGCCCCTGCCGGAGGAGTACTGCACACAAACTTTCCTACTTGGAAGTATTCTTTGGCCCGAGACGCCGGCACCTAAGTTCCGATGACACACACTTCACACCTTCCCTTGGATTGAACGCTCTGGTGTCGCCAAACCACTAAGTTATTGATTACCCTCTTGAGTTTGCCAGCGAGGGTTTCGGGCATTCTCTTGTGCAAATTCCAAATGAATCACAGAAGGGAACCATGACGAACAGCTATTTTCAGCAAAACTCCGTTGGATCAACACAACAATATAGGTTCAACGAAGGTGAAACAGAACGTAAGCAGAATATCACCGGTAACTCGTTTGAATGACTAAATTATAAGGGTTTGGTGTTTTGTAAAATATCACACGACCCAGTGAGATTCTGTTAAACCCCTCTCAGGCATTGTTTAACAGTTCTTTCTGTCAGCAACCCTTCAGCGGAATTACTACGCTATGGCCACATTCTAAAGCCGATGGGTTTTACCATGTCCACCAGAAAGATTTATTCGTGCTCACCTCAGCAAACACTTGATGAGCCAATAACGCTACTGGTAAGACAAACTCTCAGTCGCCTCTCTTGACTGAAGAGCATTCTCTGGCGATTCGGTAGCTGTGCTCAATCAGCCTACTTGTCAACGGACGTCGGGACGTGGTCTGGTTCTCAGGTACCGCTTGCACGTTCGAAATCCCTCGATTTCAAAGCGCGGTTCCTGTTCCATCAGACGGTCTTCGATACACGATGATTCGCTAAGATGTGTATCATAATCATCTCTCATACTGTGGGTGTTCTATGGTGTGGAATGTCAACATCAATCGAACAGATGAAAAGTTCTGTCTTAGCCATAACGCACTGGAAACGGAAGTGGGCCCACTATTTAGAGCTCCCCGATTCCGGAGACAGGTATTGGTTGTAAAGGCTGTCAGGCTTTCTGGCTGTCACTTTTCAGTAATTGGTATTGTTGGCTGACAAGTAAGCAAACTGTCACAGAATTTTCGAGGTTCGGTCTGTTCAAAAACGGTCTGGTGTAACCGATGTGTCGTTTTATGATAATTTGCCACCGGTTTCCTCACTTGCCCCGAAATGACCATCACATGAGAGCTGCTATCGTTAAGCTTCCAGTTTCTAGTCGTCTTGGTGTTGAGAACTACCTTTATGGTCTGCACGCAAACCCATTTTTTCTCATCTGCTCCATGCTACACATTAAGAAAGTTGTGCATCATACACCATCTAAGGGATTGTTGAACAAGACCATACTGAACTGATGCATTTGGAAGCTATTTATATTAAAGACTACAATTTTGAAGAATAAACGATGCCTGTAACGAAGATAACACCGGCTATCTGTCACGTATGAATAGGGATCAATCGTTATAAGGAAAGTCCAAGGCTAACAAGAACCAGTAATCTAGAAATAGTGAACATAAAAACTCACTTGAGGGCAAACTATAAACATGGGTATCCGTGTTTTGTCTCGGCTTTCGTAAAACACTTGTTTGACGGTGAAACTAGACAGATCAATACCATTCAACAGGGACTCTCGAAAAAGCTGCGGATGAAAACGAGGGAAGAGAAACAAGAACACTGAATGGAGTCTTGACCGTTTTGGCAGCCGACGATCACCGATTCAATTTGGTTAAACGAAGTCTGGCCAATAACTTACGGTCAACTTTAACGGTTTTTGGGTAAGATCACAGGAGAATATCTGACCGGGAGTTAGGAAGGAAGCGAATCGAACAAAAGCCTGAAAAAGAGAAGAACAACGTATGTTGCAATAAAAGAGCGCTAGTGATTTGTCGACAGTTAGATCCTTCAAACATTGTAACGAGCACTCACCATCGTGTCCCGTTTACGACCGGTGATACCGCAAACACTGCCCAGCGGCAAATCAAGGTCACACACCTTTTCGCCGGTGTGTAGGTGATGCACAGACAGACAGCTCTGGAAAGAAATCAAGCAAAGTAGTTCATCGCTTTTGTTTACGAGAGGAACGTTGGTGTGCAAAAGGCAACACACTCATAAGTAGGCGAACCTTATGAATAAGCAAAATGTATGGGAACCTCAGTAGTCAAGGTTGGACTAAACTTTATCGTCGAAAACATCCCTGCATGCGATACAAGTGAGGAGTATCGAACCACGACCACACGAATTACGGTTCGCAAAACGCTCGAGTTTTGTTGCTTCATCGGGACGGGAGTAAAGGAAATGTCTAAAAGTATCAGTTTGAGAAGGCGTAGAATTGAAGTTGACGTGTCCGCGCTGCAATACATGCGGATGCGTTTTCAGGGTTAAGGCGGTGTTGTGAATCAACGTTTTCCCTCAACAATTCAATCATATCGGAAACGAGAGTTCGAGCACTAGACTAGAGTTCGAAGAAGAAGCCTAAATAGGTGCACAGTCCGGCTGACCAGATAAAATGATTGCAAGATTTCGCACTGATGTTTTTCTATCCCTGAGACAACCTCTCTGAGGTTGTTTGAATGTAGTCATCTAAAGCAAGCTTGGTTTATTCCACTTAATCAAAGTAATAGTGGAACATTCTAAAAGTTCATGCGGTTTTGCAACAGATGACAGCAGTTCCGTGAGACATTCTGATTGCAGAAAGATGATGTTTCTTTTGGACCATCACGTGAATAGTTGGTTACAAATTTGCTCTCACTGTTAAGTCTTGTGCAATGACAGGGGAAAGTTAAGCTTTGCAGTTCACGACAGCGCAGTTTGGCGTTAAGAAACGAAGGCTACTGGAACATAAGTGGACCTTTTTGAAACGGACACAATGAAAGAACAGCGCAAAAAAATGGTTCAATAATTTCAGGATAGAAGACCATTATCTCAAAAGTGCTCCCAAATCACACAAATGGTGACCTGAATGAAACGATTGAAGCTGGGTACAGAACGTATGTGAATTAGGCAGTAAAAAAAGTTCTTCGTAGTGTCGTGAAAAAACAACTGCACATAAAAAAGAAGGCTGGCCGAGAGATCCTACGAATGAAAACCACTCAGAGAAGCTAGTACGAAAAAAATGGACATCTGCATCATGCGTGATGAAGAATGCAATTTATGCCACAAACTACTGTTGCACAAGTTTGTTTATCGTCCGCGCAACAATTTGGCAGGGAAGACGATTTTAGAATGGCACATAAGCACGACCTTCATCTAAAGAGACTAAGAACATCATCATCATCATAGACAGCAATACATCAGTGGTTCACACTAATGCTTAACTGCCACACAACCATGAAGAAACAGCAAACCCTATATAGAAAGAGAGAAGGAAAAAGAAGGGGACGGGAAGGGACCTAACTACTGAAAATGACTACGTCCCTATTCAAAC
>QNGE01004892.1:19549-32769 GCA_008508345.1 Paragonimus westermani | reverse complement strand
CATCTTCCAACCCCCAACCTGGAGGACCAGGAGACTGTGGTTTGTCAGACCTCTACCTGTTGGCCTGCCTGGTATGAGTAACTCTGTCCAGTTTAGCCCAAAAGGTCATCGAGATGCGCAAGCCGTCACACCACGTCAAGGTCCAGTCTCACCGTGACGGGACTAAGAACACTACTCCGTGATCGTATGAACTGCTGTCTAAACTGTTGTTTAAAAGTAAAACGTAGTGGCTTGAGATTGACAGCGGCTGTTGATAATTTCATGCAGATAATAACGATCACGGACTAAGAACACTACTCCGTGATCGTTATTATCTGCATGAAATTATCAACAGCCGCTGTCAATCTCAAGCCACTACGTTTTACTTTTAAACAACAGTTTAGACAGCAGTTCATACGGACGAACTAACTCGAACAGTACATTTTGAGCAGCCTATGGACTCCCGTAATTTAAATTAGCATCAACTGTGTAATCCCCAAGTCATGTAGTTTACCAACTGAACGAACGTTGACACTTCCGGCACTTCTGCTCCCCAGTATTGCCCCTGGGATAACACTCACGGCAAAGTTTGAGAAAAAGCGACAACAGGAACCTAATGCACACTCATAGACAATTAAACCGTTGTTTACAATGAACTGGTTACATCGTGGCGTTACTTCTGCTTGACATTTGCACGCGCCTATGTAACTCAGTCGGAGACCATCGAGCATACACATCCATGCCTGTCTAATGCAGCATCTGTAGAAAAGTACCCAACATCACCATTTCTTCATCCTGTCACATATATTTCCTACAAGTTCTTTGGCCCTGAAGAATAGCGTACCTCAGAATGTTTCCACTATAATCGACAACGTCTTTTTGCAATTTCATGCGCACATGAGAGAACCCTTTCTTTCTAGGCGTACCTCATTCCCAGAGACAACCATTTTGTCCCCTTAAAATGAGCAGAAATTTCCAGAACAATCCAGAGTTAATCTTAACTATTGTTCTACATATCCGATTTGTTAACCCATCACATCGATTGGTTCCTGGTGACCTTAACTATCATTTTAGTAAACATCTTTTATCCTTCCGATTCGATAATATTTGAGGGTTACACACGCTTTACTGTTCTTGTTGCACACATTTTCAGGCGGAACGAAATCGCTTGCAAACGACTTGCGGCGTCAGTCGCGAGATTCCTTGGGACAAAGGCTTGCCGGTTTGTTACCGCAAAATGGAACATTCGGGTTATGTCGAACGTCCTGCTACTCCGTGATTTACCCAGTAGAGTTTCCGGACGTTTACAACAAAAGTGAAATGCACCCTGTTGTTCGTATGTTGCTGACACATCGCAGACGCTCGGATTGTCCGGGTAAATTTGTAGGTGCTCGTTCAGTGGTCGCATTCATGAACTCATATTATTGCTTAAAGACTGACAGAAGTGGACAACGCTAAGATTTACTCAGGGTAGGCTAAATGAATGCGGCCTAACACCTGGCCTATCACAGGTGAGCATAATCGCGAGGTTTTCAACGATAACTGTGGGGTTTATTCGTGACCTATCCCGGCTGGCTTACGCATTGAACTGTTGAACAATGAACGGAAAACCGTCACCTAGAGAAACATTAAACATTTTGAGAAACATATTAGACCCGCAAACTACAAAAACTTTAGTGGCCAAAATTACGGGTGTACCTAAAAAAGGTTCAAAATGTCATATCGAACAAGGGTGCAACTGGGAATAGGTTGAAAAAAGCTCGTCTCAATGTATGTGTCATTTAAAAACGGAACGAATATTTGAGAGGTTCAGAAGGGTCTTGTTATAATAGTTTATGCAAATGTGTGAAATTTGTAATGAAATAACCGTCGCCATGACAACATGTTGGAGTGCAGAAGTTTAAAGCCTCCAAAGAGTGCGTTTGCCATTGGAGAGTCAGCTGGGGGTTCAATCAATATCAAAACATGCTCAGCCGTGTTAATTTTTGCGTAGATCTATGACACGACAAACCAAATCAATAATATGTCTGATGAACCACGAGAAGAGAATATTTAGTTATTTACACACACATCGACAAACGGGTGATAATTAATTAGGTGCGCTTGAGTCACAAAATAACGGTTATGATCAAGGACCCCGTGGCATCATCATCACATCGTAGACAGCAACACATCAGTGGTTCACACCAATGCTTAACTGCCACACAACCATGAAGAAAAAGCAAATTCTACATAGGAAGAAAGAAAAAATAAGGGAACGGGAAGGGACCTAACTACTGAAAATATTCAAACATTCAACATCAAAGTGCCTACACCTTGCAAACAAACAACGGTGCTGCAAGTGAGAGTAAGGCGTCATCAGCAAGACAGCTTCCTTACGGCTTTCACTGCCCCGTGTCAGTAAATGCACTCACTCCACAGATAACTCGGACAAAAAACGACAACATTCAAGCCACCGGGCTCAATTAGTCGCCGTCTCACCTAGAGTCTCCAGCCACCGACTCTGTGAGTCGCGAGGACCCCAGCCCGGGAGACGAACACGATGTACAGTGGCCAATCTCTTGGTGAACGACTTCATTTCCCTACGCCAGGTCATTATCTGTCCAAGTTAAGAAACGGTCACGATCGATATCAGCTGAAAATAACCCGTCGATTAGGTTCTGCAGTTAATTCGGGGTTTGTATAGAAGCCACGTTCATTAGCAAAAAGAAGAACATTAAAATCGTCGAACAATTCACGTCCAATCGTCGTTGCCCATTCTTGAGTAAACTCGACGCCTATTCTGATAAAAAAAAAGTGGTAGGCTTTTTGAAATAAGAGAGATTGATCAGGTGTGACACAAAGCGAGATATTAATCAAAAACATCCAAAATCCCATTGTGAAGCACTTCCGAGCTTGCACTTATGCATTGTTTGGAGTTGACATACTGTCGAAAACAAAGACAACTAACGAGACGCAGTGTGTATATAGTCAGACGTTAGATATCTTCTGCTCACCCCTGAGATCTCAGTAAACCTTGAAATAACCGAACAGAAAATCACCGTCACACGGTCGAACAAGCGTCTGAGCTACTACCGAACGACAGGCAAATAGGGCTGAACATACAATGTCCGAGTTGCGAGCACCGGTTAAATAGCCCGTCGACTATATTGGCCACAAAACTCCGCTAAAACGAGTCTTTAAGGAGGACATTCTAGGAGTGGCGTGCGAAACCGGGTGTCCGAGCCCCGAAACGATCACCCAGACAATCCTTGGAAACCCTTTCACTCGTCGCATCACGCGTCACACAGTTCCCGCGGTTCCGTCAAAGTGATGCTCATGTCCCCGTCTGCACATATGTGCAAACACAACCGGCGATCTGACAACCCTTTTCCACATTCGAACACACGCTCAATCATCAACTGCGCGTTGAAAGCACAGACGGATATGGCACGTTCGGCCCAAAATCAGAACGGAGATAGGAGACAGGGACGTGAGTACAGACCACGAGACAGTTCCCACAAACACTACGGAATTGAGCTTGTACACCGTTTTCGACAATAAACATGCAAGGAATTGATTTTACTTTTCCGTTGACTAATGTTGAGGTGTCGTTGTCCTTTAGTGGCTACTCTAGCTACCACGGATAACGGTTCCACAAGAAAATCGTTTCTATAAGTTACACGAATATAGGTATAGGCTTATATAGCCGTCGTTTCAAGTAACATAGAGGAAACTGTAGCATGCCTAGCTACCTTCCAATAACATACCGTTCGATTTGGCGCAGAGATGAAAAATGCTAACTCAACTGTCGTTTGTGAGTAGTATAGTGTGTACATTCGGGAACCAAAAGGCAAGCCTCAACGCCAGCAAGATGATGGACCAGAAGCGACTATCGGAGTAGTGTGTACACACTATGGAGGAAGTGCCGCCTAGGCGAATGATAACGTACTGCTACCCAATGTGTGTCAATGTATGTCAGCTGTGTAAATCAGTGTATGCGTTCGTTTTTGTATAATCTGTACAGGATTTCCTGCAACAAACAAATCCGCAGTTCAAGCGTCTTTTGCGGTCACAGCACAACTGATGGAGTACGAACACGCTAACTCGTTGTGCGGAAACTTTGTTTGTTCATTGATGAGAAGAGTTACAACACACAGTGCTGTCGGTGGAAGGTAGAAAATAAAAAATATCCGTAACTTGTGTGCGCGCACTCCGCTACGAAGCACAGGAACGAACCAAATGTTTAGGTAGGCATTTCAACAACAAACGTTCTGCCATATGAACATTAGTCAAAGATGCGCAACCAAGGATTCAGTAAAAGTCTGTGGGGAGCAGCCATTGTATTTGGTAATGCGCCTGTATATAAACGAGCACAAGACGCTATCTTGTGTGGGCGACACAGTACCTTTGTTGGTCCGGTCGAATTAGTTGGATAATTCCAGCAAGTGAATTGTCCAAGATGATTATAACGCTCAGTTGTACAGTGGTAACAATTTCATCAAACATTTTGCCCGGATATTTTGCGTTGGCTTGACTACCGAATAATGGTTTTGGAACACCCGATAACAATCCAATGGAATCGCACTTCAGAGACCACAGCTGCTTGTGGTTGACATCCGTCTAGTTTTGCAGGTGCAGCTTTAACACGCACTAACGCATAGGTTGAATATAAATACTCATTAAGATGTCATTTTCATGTGTGCTAGCGTTCGAATCCAGTGAGCGATGAACTCCAGATGAGCAGAGATTGCAAAAGCAGGGGCACGAGGCTTGAAGTGTAACCGTAATGCCCAAAATTGGCGGCGCACTGTTCAGCTGTGATGGAAACTACTGTAATGAAGCAGCAAGAGAGTTAGCTTTGGCGACCATGGAACGCGACTACTGCCAAGCATTGGACGACGACGCTACTACACATAGCAGCCGGTGCATTGGCAATCAGGTCACTGAAAATTCGCGAGTAATGAGAGTTGTATCAGTGCAAACGCACTGTTTAAAACACAAACCAAAGGGTACACAACATTTAAAGTGTACAATATTATTACAAGATAAGGTTTGCACTGATCCTGTCTTCGTTATTGCAGGTAAACAGCTCAAGATTGTTGAACACTTCAACTGCCTGAGTAGTGTTGTCTCATCAGCTCGTGCTACTGCTGTCGATGTTTCCACGAGGTGCACGTGGTACAATCGTCAATCTCTCACGTGTGGCGTCGAATGAGGTCTACGTGTTTATTAAACAAACTTTCATCACTATCTTTAAAAACATTTTTACTCGAAAAATCAGCTGGAAGAAGCTAAACCTCCCGGAATCGGTCCGGTAATGTTTAGCAAATCATCTCTCCACATCAAGCTAACGTAGACCATGAAAAGGGTCGAACAAAATACTGACAATGTGGGAAAAAATACAACAGCTGGATTGTTGAATTACCTTGACATCCTTTAACCGACTGATTATCAAACTGTTCTGGTGCACACAAGTAGCGCATTCCAACAGCACAGCCTCATCATGCGGTAGTAAATCAACCCAATTGCTCTGTCATGTAATAGAGGAAGGTAATTTTGCATAAAAATGCGGCTTAAGCAAGCAAGCCTGACAAATCGTACGGTAAGTAAGATAAAAAAAGTGGAAAAATATCTATAAAATGGGGAACCGAACGTCTACCAGTATAAGGAGCCGAGAGGGTCGACTCACTGAACGTTCACAGGTTTAAACCTTAAGGTGATGACTACCTTATTTGAAGCTTGTATAATGTGAATTTTCTGATTTAAATCGCTTGATAAAGGCTCTCCGAGAGGGTCGAAACGTTGCGAAACCGACAACTCTGGTTTTTAACTCGTTGTGGCTTAACCAAGGATTTACTTGATAATGAACGTCAGCGCAACGCACAATATGTTTTCGCATATCCGTTCTGTTTACGGTACGCATGTACTAAACTTCAAGGACTTTTGACGGATCCATTCCAATGGATGAGCATAAGGACAATAACACCCCGTCATCGGAAGAACGTACAATACCTCGGCAATATCATATACATACATGTCATACAACCACGAAAAAAGCTCAGGTTAATAAAAAGGCCAGCATGAAAACTGGACCAGAAAGCCCTCAGTGTAAAGTTACGCACTGTAAATGAGGGCGCCTACACCTTGCAAATGATCGAATTGCAACAGGAAGTAAGGTGGAACCTGCGGGATAGGTTCCACGCTGTCCATACCCTTCCACTCTATCGACTGTTCTTACTACGCAGCCACTCGGCCAAACAACGACAAAAATTATGCCGCTGAGTTTGAGTAACCGCAAAGCTTACTGACTTTTTCAGGCACATATCGTGTCAGCCACAAGAACCTATGTGGAGAACCGGACTGGGTTCAAAGTGCTTCAGAATAACCTGTAAGCAGCCGGTAGTTACGATCCCTTGCGACGTTTTATTCCTCATAGATAGGCTTGATCAGTCAAAAGTTGAAATGCAACCGCACTTACGTTGAGCTTTACCGGTTTAGTTCAGTTTGCATAAAGCAATGAAAGAAGGTAAAGTATGTGAGTTTCTCCGGAGTAACATTTAGTATATTCTGATTACACAGGGTAGACATTGACGCAAATGAACGGAACTTCATCGAGCTGCAAAATACGGTTTTGGTTAGGCTGAAAGCGCACACAAAAGAAATCGAGACTTTGACCATGTGTCCCGTTTGAATAAGTTGCTTCGTCGCGGATGAAGCTAGGTTTCACGTCAACAACAGTGCCTACGATTGGTTATTTGAGTCGTATATCTGACCTTTGTAGCATACGTTCCTTGAAACGAGTGACCTGGTCGTGTCCGTCTTTCCAGTGTAACTCAAACTGTAACCACATTAGCATTTGCATGAGCAATGTGTTGTGACAAATGCAATGACTGTTTGTGGTAGAATACCAAGTTATTTTGTATACAGAGATGCTTCACAGTTAAGGTCCGTTCACAACGGAACACAATACCTAACGCCGGGGTCGTCGGCGAATCGGTTGACTGTTTGAATTTTTTATTTGTGAGAGAAAACTTGCACTGCAAGTGTCTTAACTATCGTATTATTCTGATCTCAGAAATAGGTAAATACATATACGTGACGGAACGTTGTTTCACTATGTTTCAGTGATCGTTGTTGTTCTCACTGCACGCTAGCAACCTCACTGAAGTTCCCTTTAATTCGCTTTCATTCACTTCACATCCATAAATCGTCCGACACAATTCCTCCTGTAACCTATGATAATAAAACCCATAATGCGATCGAAATTTCGAAGGCCAACTGCCCTACAAGTAGAGTGGACGGCTCCGGACATATGAAAACAGCATCCGGAAGTGAGCGAGACAAAAATGAACATTCTGCATAACCCATGAGCCTGATAGATTGACTCCGTTTGTCGTTCGCAGTGACCCGGACCATTTTTTGGACGGGTGGTTAACCCATCGGCTATAGTTGAGCCTTATTAATAGACGGTAAAACGTTACCTAACAAACCGCTACGGTCGCATGCAAGCTACTCACAGCTTGAAGAAATTGGCATCTTTAAAACAACAGTATGGATACGAGGCTATTCTGGTCTGAAAGCTTATTACAAACCACACTCGACGTCAGCTAAGACTCGTACAGACTCATTCACACTCACTCGATCCGGGTTAGATAAATCGATGTTGATTAACTTGTACATGGGCGCATTCAAATTTGTTCGGATTGTTAACACCGGACCATCGTTCGTTATGTACTCGTACACCGCTTCAAACTGATCCACGATTGGAATGAGATCCAATTTGCCTGATGATAACGAGCAAAACGATAATTTTTCAAAGATTTTGTTCATCAATCGGGAAACGTGGATTACGGCACAGTGGTTTCACAAACGAGCACAACTACAATAATAAACGCGATGTACGGCAAAATGAGTGTGCAGATAGGTTAGGAAAACGATCTATTGAAAAAAGACAGAAGGTTGGAACTCAAACTAGATACGACATACGAAACGATAGAGCAAATAAAAGAGTAGATAGTGAAGTTCTTTAACATCCCGAAATTAACTTTGGAGGAATCATGCTTCAGACTTTCGTGTCCAGATTAACCTGTCACAGTGATCGATTTCAAACAACGCCAGAGGTCATGTAAGTTACCATAAACGTGTGTTGAAGTACTCGTAGCGTCACACACATATTGCGCAATTTATATGACCCTGTAGGATTACTACCACTAAGTGTGTGGGTGGAAGGTTTTTACTATTGGCAACCCAAACTGCTGACGAGGATTGTAGGCTAAAACGAAATTCTTATCTGCTGGTGTTGATCTGATTTCAATTATATCCGGAGGCGAACCAGAGGAAGTACCGTTGAGGATAGAACAGCGACACACCAGCTGAAGCTCAGAGTACGCTGTACGTAACATATGCTCCAAAAGTTTGTCCGATACAGGGTCCACCTCTAGCTGTTGATTGTAGACGTGAAAAGCGCCATTATCCAGCGACTTCGTTCCCACCGTCAGATCGTTGTTTCCCTAGGTTCATGTTAAAAGCAACAGAAATGAACCTTAGCGCTGGGTGAGCGAACTTCGTTTCAGAAAGCACTATCTCAACTGTCCAATGCGCACGTACCACAGGTCACTTTGAAACTGGAATTTCAAGCAACAAAGTATAGAAATTCCCACTGGAATTTCGTGTTGACTTCTGTCTGTTTACCTGATGTTGATGATCCAAGATCTTTGCTCAACATTTCTTCTTCGATGATGACTTGTTCAGGTGCTTATGTTGTCCTTACTTTAGCAGCAGAAGATTACAGCATAACCTAAATAGCTGCGTTGAGACAGTTCACCGAATGTTAGATTGATGGCGTCTCTGATTTGTTTACCATTACGGTATGCCGCAGGCTACTAATGATATCACAACGATACGGGTGCGCCAAAAGTGAATACATTTGCCACCAAAAGGGATCACAGAAATTGGAGCACTGGGGCGTAATAGCTTGTAGCAGAGATATTCTTCAGTACAGCGACCACTTTGAGAAAGCACACAAATCGAAGGCATTGGAGGAGGAGCCACTAGTGTTGCATCCATTACAACTGTATGCGATCTGCTTTGTCATGCTACACCAAGAAAGGAACAGCTAGTGTGCGTAAAAGTAGTTTTCATCACCACACTTTGTTTTCACCATACGTGTTCGAGACTTGTCAGTTGAAGTGCCTCCGCAGTACGTATTTGCGGAGGCTTTTACTTCCTTGCTGGTTTCATGTACTGGTACATTCTGGTGCCTCTGAACCATTGGAAATCAGCAGCCTAGAATGACGGGAAATGAGTAGGTAGATTTAACCGCTGTCGTATACTCATGAAATGTGTAACCAGCCGACAGTAACATTTTAAACTGATCTATCTCTCGTCTAGTTCACCTGTTCTTAGGAAAAAGAAATCACACCTCTTGAAGCACAAATGAAGCGATAAAATAGTCACAGTTTCAAGACGATTACTCGGAGGATTTCAACACAAGGTAAGACAAATCGCACCCCCTCCCCCTACATAACCCCCCAGTTCGCGATGAACTCATCAATTCTGAAGTGTGACGAAGATATCCTCTGTAATTTCAGTTTACAACTCGAATAATAATGTTTCCACTTAATGGTTGTGGAAATTTGAAGTGTTTAACAATAAAAAAATACTGTTTGATATTGTCCAAAAACTCATTTGGATGAGCTATGGGATTATATAGCGGAGGCGGCACCATCAGCCTACTTTTACGTTCTTTTTAGTAATGTTGATTTGCTTTGCCCAGACGGCGAAAGTATCCATGTGAAATCAAGCCTTGTGATCGAATGCGTACTGAACCCAAAAACTGAAATGACTCCCACTTCTAAAGCGTCTGTGATTCGAACCAGTTCCAATTATCACAAGATCTAACAGCGGACAAGAAGGACTGTGATCCTAGCCTTTAAATAGCAAGTGCAATTAAGTTAATATAGAATCAATAGGAGACCATATTGAAATTGAGTTGGGGGGAAATAATCAGGCTGCATTCCAATTGAATACGTCATTAAATGAATAACTCTTGTACTTGTCATCGGAATGTGAAAATCAAAGCTCGACGATGCAAACGGTATCTCCAGCTACAAGATGAAAACTCGCATCGTTCTGTTGGTAACTGAAAAGCTATCCGTTGGTTAATGAGAAACTGTTACGTTGCACAATCGCTTCGGCTCCTTTATAACCATCAATACTCACAACCATATACAACCTCAGACGCGTAAAAATGTATATTATATATATATATATAACAAGAAATGGTTGACTGAAATGGTAAACGTGCCACAATATGAGAAACAAGACATTCTAGAAAGTAGAAAGGAGGAAAAGATGTGGAGAGAGAAATGAAGAGTTACACCGATGCAAACACACTTGCAACAGCGCCATCCACTTCTATTCTTTGCCATATCAGACAACGTCCTTAACTAAGGAAGTTCGTTATCCTCTGGACCACAATAACGAAGCCGGGAACGCCCTGATGGAGCAGGCATCAGTCACGGTCCACCAGACCCAAGACGCACGCACGACATCACACTGTCTGTTCCGCCCCAACCTATCACTCGCAAACAAGGCGCGATGCAGCAGGCAATGAGTTCATATTCGTAAGATGTGGCCGAGTTAACGAAACTTGTGAAATGGGATCGGTCTGATCAGGAATCGGCAGAGTTTTGCCCCATAGAGGCACGTCGGCGAACCTCGTCACAGCAGACACGGTGTTCCCATCACAGGCCACCATCTCTTCGGAGACAACGATGGTCGAAAGCGGATGCTCTGTGAAAAGCACCAATGCGAACAGACCAGGGTTCACAACTATACAACAGGACCACACTCAGAGCGGCATCGTACACTCAATCCTTCACAGAAAGATTGAGATCACGCCGACGCCAAAAATCGTGCTACAAAGACCACACGAAAGTGAGAAACAGAAGCCTCTAGTCTGGGCTCCCATCAGACCACACAGATTAGAGCACCGATGTCGGCACACTCTACGTCGAAGTTGAATGCCTACGAAAAGTTCCACACCAACAAACTCGTAGTCTATCAGGGCACACCCTAGAACATCGTCTATGAAGAGGTCAAATAAAAAAACGGAGGTTGGACAATCTCGTTGCATTCCACTTGAAATGCTTAAGGTTGGCGATATTTTGCCATTAGCCCTAACCCGGTCCGACGCCTGAGAGTAAACTGGTTCCAATATGTTGACATACAACTCGGGCACATCCTCCCCCAACAGACAGCCAAGAGTGCAGCACTGTCAATAGAATCACAGGCCCCTCTGATGTCAAAACAGACAACTTTTAGCTCTCTACATGAATGGTGAAGTGTGACGACGGGATCAATCCAGTCACGGCCACGGTGAAATTCAGCTAGCTCCTCACGGATATGTTTCTCGTACTTTTTTAGTCTATGAAGTACAATGGCTGTAAGCAACTTCGACGAAATGGAAATCAGATTAATTCCTCTGCGATTTACACACGAAGTGCGTGACCCCTCTCTGAAAATAAGGACGATGTTAGCCAGACCCCAATCACACGGAACGACTTCAGCGATCCAGAGTTACTGGAACATAGCCGTCACCTGAGGTTGGACCTTCGTCTATAAAAAAAGCAGGAGGAGGTTCGTCTGGGCCAGATGCTTCATGACGTTTCAGAAGCATTGTCTCGAGAGAGACTACTGTGTTCAAGGGCGGAGAAACGTCACCAGACCAATAAGCACAAGCAGAGCCTAAAGGCAGAGTCAGTGGCGTGGCTGACCAGTTGAACTGCCATCGGAAGTGCTCAGCCCGAGCGCCGTTGCAGGATATGGATAGGTTCACTATTGGCTTTGCGAACTACCTGGCTCACATCTGGTTTCGTGCAACCCGTTGCTCGGATGAGATGACAAGACTTCGAATTCCCAGTCAATTTCATCTTGGTAACGCGTTGCCTGCAGGTTTTCAAGCGAGCAGCCATAAGAACTGAACTGAACTTGCTGCTGGATGGGGCGTCACGACGTTATAACCTCAGCGGTTGGCAACTGAATGAACAGTAGTACCACACGAGGCATTGCCGCGCCTATGCATTGCATGCCGTATATGAGCCTGATATGCTTCAGTGTCGTCTAGTGGATGGAGACCTAAACTACAATCAGGCGCACACCGGTAAGTGTAAAGCGTTTGTCCCAGTTAGGTTAGATACGACAATGTGTCTGAAGACGAAGCACAGAGCGAACTTAGCACATACTAAGACTCGATCGAAATCCATGAGGATGCTCCAGATTGGCTTGCAACTTTTGATACGTGTCCACGGTTGACTCGGCGACAGAGATCTCCAGGTGGTGCACTAACGCCTAGAACGTGGAAAGCTGGTACTTGCAAGGAACAGGCCGTTATGAGCACACAGATGCAACAAACGTCTATTGGTGTCCGTTCGATGAGCACCGTAAGAGTGTGGATCATGCTCGTCACAACCTAGCCCGTTTACTTGGGTGTTCGCGTCTCCAACCAGTACTAGAATCCCAGTGCGCCACGTAGGGTACAGAAGGTTAGTGGGCTGACAAAAAGGATACAAAGCTCAGACCACACGAATCAGCCATATACAGTACATTACTCTCGTCTACACTTAATGCGCTTTTATGGACGTCCACTGGTGCAGTATCCACTCTCGTCGAGTGAATAATGCGATTTGCCGATGTCAATGGGGACTCGGTAAACATAGTCTATGCGGCATTCGACGAATACGAACAGTTCATTCAGTCACGATGTTTGTGTTCGTGTGGCTAACCAAACTATCCCTGACCTTTTCTGCTACCTTGGCGTGGTCGTCAGGCTTGCGTGCTGTTTTGATCCGGAGAGCTGTGCTGACTAGGACTTCGATCCTTGCGGGTTCAACCTTGTCAGATTGGCCGATGGGGAGCAGCCAGACAAAAAGAAGATGCGTGCGTTTGTTGTGCATGGAGACTGTGTGTTGTGGCTTCGTTGGGAAGGTGCCTGTTTCTGCCTGGACTGACTGTGTGTCTAGTTGCTGGGATCGTGCGTACAGTGGTGTTTGATGCTGTCGCGTCTGCGTGTGTGTGCGTGTGTGTCTGTTTTGCAGTCGCTGATCGCATCAATGCTTTGATGATAGGCGAACCGCACGGCATCAGCCCCCGAATGCTGTCGATGCGCCTGCGACTCGGTCGAGGTAAGTGTGCTACATTTGTTAGTGTTTATGGTCCAACTATGTGTCACACTGATGATACAAAGGACCAGTTCTATG
>QNGE01004891.1:13700-35227 GCA_008508345.1 Paragonimus westermani | reverse complement strand
CGAGTTCTCTTGTCCAATCTCTACGTTTACACAGGCTTAGATGGTTAGGTCATGTATTAAGAATGCCAGTTAGTCGTCTTCCACACCGAGCACTATTCGCTGACACTGCGATCGACTGGTGTAAGGTGCGAGGTGGTCAGATAATGACCTGGCGTAGGGAAATGAAGTCGTTCACGAAGGGGTTGGCCACTGTGCGTCGTGTTCGTCTGCCTCACGAGAGGTATGTTGTCTACTGTGCTTCGGGGGTGGCATGCGTTGATAGACAACCTCTCACCGAAGCTCCGACTACACACAAACGGACCAGTGTCTGAGCGTGAAAGGTCTGCTACTGATGCATGTCCTAAGGCGGCAAGTAATGTCAAGATATCGGGGGTCATCGGTATCCCACAGCCTCCCGTCGAGTCAGAAAACCTGGTACAGCCGACCGCGAAAAGGTCGGTCTAGCCCAGTTCGCACCCGTTTCTCATCTGATGAGAAACACTATCCCCATGTAGAGGTACGCAGGTAGAGATGTATGGTCGTCAGTGTGTTTGCTAGTGTTCTCTCCACCAAAAAAGCGCAGGAACGCGACAGCCCGTCGACACAGAAAAGCCCAAGTGGGGACCTGGTTAACGCCTAACATATCCGACCAGGAGATAAACCGTCCTAGTTACTCTGTTTTTTAACGGTCATTTGGTCGGCAGAGAGGAAGGCGTAGCAGTTTGTATCAGTGTTGCATTACTCGCAGTCGTCAACAGAGATCCGACTCTGTTTTCACCAGATAAGTCCCCGTTGGTAAATGTAGGGCATCCCACTCGCACTACCTTGTCGGCGTCAATCATTATGCCCGAACCGTAAACTCCTAATAAGATTAAAGAAGGCGCAATGCCATTAGATGGGCCTCTGAAGCCCTTAGATACCCCACTATCGTTCTAGATGCCTTCAATCTCGTGCATGCAGGTCTCTTCAGCGGACTAAACTCCGGTAATACGGTCAGTTTTGCAATATTGTGCCGGAAGGGGGATTCACTGAGCACGTCAGCCAACCCACAAAGTGAAGTAAAGGTCATAGACCATCCCCATTAGACGTGGTGCTAATCACTGAACAGCACGTGGTAGATATCGTCGACGTTGGTGCGCCATTGGGTGCAGGTGACCAAGCCACATTCAGCTTCCGCCTTTGTGTGATGTCACGGTCACTCGCTTAGTGCCTGCTCGACGCAGTTTCAGATCAGCCGACTTTCGAAAGATGCCAACTGGCTACTACCTGGAGGGTGTAGCAAGGTAGGTAAACACATAGAGCGTGTCACATCTCTAACTTCACGTTAACTAGTCCGGTCCCACCTTACATCTCACGCCCCGCCCGCAAGTCGTCTAGGTCAAAACCCTCAACCAAGCGTTTAATGAAAGAGAAGCGGGCCTTGTTGGCTACATTTCTTACAGGAAGTGACACTTATCACCTGGCATACAAATGCTGTCGTAATCAGTGCACATCAGCTTTTACGCGCCTACTTGCAAGATCCATCGTCGACTGTTCCGAAAACGATTATTCGGACGTATGGCTTCCCTGACCTTGTCGAAGGCTTCTATATCATCTCTCATGGGACCTTCAGGATTCTACACTACCAATCCCAATTAGCGGAGATGTAACATGCTCAGTATGCATCTGTTCCCTGCAACTCAGCCAAGACGGAATCATTCACTACAGTTTCCAGCCCTAGCCTTCCTTCTGGTTCATCCCCTGACTTCAATCCGACTAGCGTACGCGCCAAGATATTTCCGTTACTGATTGGTAATTCACGGGGACTTGCTGAAACACCACCACTTGTTCTGAAAGAACGCGCGGATAAGCTGGCGGGACCGCTAGCTCTCTTGCTCCAACGTGTTTTAATGATTGTATTCCAGTCACTTGGAAGCACGATGTCTTCCTTCATCCACAAGGGCGATGTTAGAACTAATGCCATTAACCTTAGACCGGTTGCTCTACTACCAAGCACATCAAAAGTAATGAAGAGTATAGTGGATTATTTCGCAAGGGACCACTTAACTATTCACTCACTATTGACATAGGAGCAACACGGCCTTAAAAGGGGTCACTCATGCGCGCCCAACGTATTGGCTGTCGCTGGCTCTTGGGTGAAAGCTACCGGGGAACGTCTCTCAGTTGATACCGTGTTCTCAGCTCACGCAAGGCGTTCGTTGAAGTCAATCGCAATATGCTGATGGACAAGTTAAATGATCTAGGTTTATTCAGCGAGGTTTTTATCGCTCAAACGATACGTATCCTGTCGCTCATACATAGTTGCAGCCGCTGGCGGGATAGTCGGACAGTTCAACGCCACAACTGAGATGCCACGAGGCTCCACACTGGGTCGTTCGTTTTTCCTAGCCTACAATAACGACCTCAAAGGTATAATTCTTCTGCTGTGGTGTACGCTGATGGCACGGGGCTTTTGTGCGTTCTATGCAGCACCGAAGACAGAAACCTTCCCAAATGACCTGGACGCCCTGCATCTGTGGTCACTTGAAAGTCGACTGCCCCCTAACGCGTCTAACTCAGTGTATTGACGTTCATCATCGTTGTATCGGGACATACCATATCAGTGGTGCCACTTCGGCCACTGTACACCAACAGCACGACTTAGATACTAACAAGATGGTGCTAGCAATGCTCAGTTAGGTTCTCGGAACTTTTTCAATCGGTACCTCCTCACACATCTATAATACACGTAACTGCTCTAGAGGCTGTCCAGCGAAGGGCTACAAAGTCAACTGATGTTCTATTTTCTTTGTCGTATGGGGACCGTCTTTCAAAACTATAACTATTTCTCCTAGTTTAGAGGCATTCAAGGGACGACCTTTTATTGACACGAAATTTTACACTCCCTAATTTACCCCAGCAGAACCTCTCGCCGTCTCCATTGTACTGAATTTCAGAGACTGTGAGTACATTTCTGTATTACTGAGCAGCTTCCTATGTAAATGCCATGACTCCCCTGTCTGAGCCTGTTCGATGTGGAGTGAGCTCTTGGCACTATCAGCCGATGAATTTAATGACCGGCAAGACAACTGGGTTATTCCAAGATAGCCGTTTTCAGTCGGGCACGCATAATCCCATATGCATTCTTCGTTGTCATTTTCTCTCTCACTCCGCCTTCATTTCTCCCTTTCTTCTCTATACTGTCTTCTCTTCTGTCGTTTCATCGTCATACATCACAACGGAACAACCTTTGTGGGTGCTCTATTACTGCTAGCAGCCTAAATACACCTTGCGTAATCTCATTACTTCAGCGGTTCACGTGATCGGAGCAGGCGGACAACAACCTGCCTATAACACTGAGATCAAATCTATATTGAGACCACACGTCAAGTGTCACTGATTCATAACGGAATGCCCTGAAGCGGGGATATCATATGGCTCTGCAAGGAACCACTATAACTTGACGTTCCGCTAATGCTAAGTTATGGTGAAAGTGATACGTGTGTGTCCTTTTGTGGTAAAATCTATCCTACTGACCTGACTATTACTTCCAACTCTCAATGTCACTGTCTGTGTGCTACGTAGCATAACGCGGTACCGCATTGCTTTAATTGCCTAAGTTCCCCTACATAATAGGGGTTCATGCGCATGCTACTTGGGTGCATTTCCGGAACACTATCAACAAAGTTCAACATGGAAGGCTCGTAAGCAAACCCGAGGAATTAGACGTCACTGACCATACCTTAAAATGGGTAAACGACCTACTTGGCTACCGCAGGTATGTGGTTAATTTGAATGAAACCCACCCACGTCGGTGATAGATACCACCATCACAACAACCAACACTACGCCAGCGATACTCACTGAAGGGGAGGGACCTAACCACCAACAATAGCAACACCTATATTCGAACATTCAAAATCGAGGTGCCTATATGTTACAAACAAACCAAGCTATAGATGAAAGTAATGCGTCGTAAGCAAGACAGCTTCCTCACGGCTTTTACTGCCCCGCGTCGTTGAATGTACTCACTTCATAGACAACCCGGACAAACAACAACCTCCACGCCAATGAGCTCGATTAGCCACCGTCGACTGTGTGAGTCTTGAGGGCCTCAGCCCGGGAGGCAAACCCGACCTACAGTGGCCAACCCCTTCGTGAACGACTTCATTTCTCTACGCCAGGTCATCTGTCCACATCGCACCTTATGCTAGCCGGTCACAGCGTCAGCAGTGTTCGGTATGGCAGACGACTATCTGGCACCCTTAACACATGACCTAAACATCTGATTCTGTGTAAATGTATGCATCGAATTAAAGACCTCGTTTAACATTCACTACCAAATACCCGATTCCCAAACCCCGTTGCTTACTCGCCGCTGCCACCCGATACGAGCAATCGAACACAGACATCAGTGGTCAAATACCTGGAGACGATTCACCTCTTCTATTCTTAGCGGCCAAGTTCCGGAGCTGTAAAATACTACAGCCTTATATACGCGACCCTTAGGTTTCAGAGGTGCTTTAGATTAGCGAATACCGCCCTAGCCTTGAAGACACGCGCTTCTGTTTCATTCCCTACACCTCCGGCGCCGCTGCTGATGCAGCCTCCCAGGTGCACAAAGCGGTCAACAACCTTCGTAACTTCATTGTCCAACGTCAGATCTACGTAATCATAGCAGTCTTGCAGAAGCACTTTGCATTGTGAGGCTAAAATGTGTACTCCGAAGTACTTCACAGGGTGCGAAATAGCGCCTACCATTGTCTGCACTGTGTGAAAACGGTCAAACAACAACACCTCGTAGCCAGCATAATCAAGGTTAGTCATTCTTCCATCAGGTAGGAGATCCAACCAGGTTCTTGACTGCCGGAGGCAATCGTCCATTATATCGTCCACCGCAAAATTATACAAAAATGGTGAAAGTGGGCAGTCTTGGCGTACGCCGCTCATGGTGCTCAGACTGTCAGACAGTTGACCGTGAGCCCTAACCTCAGCTGAAGTATCGGAGTAAAGCGCCGACAGTATGCTCACATACATACACTACTACGTTCAAGCGACACTAAAGGTGTAAGTCGATCCACAGAGTCGAACGCATCTTTATAGTCGAGAAGTACGGCAACTGTTAGCCGGCGGTACATATGATGCTGCTTCAGAATTTATCGAAGAGTAAGAATGTGATCAATACAACCCCGCCCATGGCGAGACTGCCGGTTCTTCCCTCGAGCTGCAGTGAGTCAACGAGGTATAATGGATGACAGAACCCTAGTAATGACTAGGGTGAAACTAATTCCTTTATGGTTTTCGCAAGAGCCCCTGATACCTTTCTTGAATATGGAAACTATTAGCCGGTGACCTCAGCACGGATGGATGGTCGCCGTCGTCCACACTAGTTGAAGCAACTGGGTCAAGGATCATGCCACCACCCACACCATTTTTGGAAACTGTCGACACAAGATAATCCGGACCAGCAGCCTTATTACGTATGGGAGCCGAATTCCAGTTTGGGGGTTTCAGTCGTACTGAATAGTCTTTTACAAATGACAAACGGGCGGTCAGCCTAGGTTGAATAGGAAGACTTGTTGCCTAGGAATGAGGCTTCGTTATTCTAACAGCGTTCGTTATATTGGCTGATAAGTGAGAACGAGGACGCACAACGATACACGTTAATAATCGGTGTATTACCTTCTTCTCAGCTACTCTGGTATATTTGGGAAAAGTTTCGCAGAGGATGTTTTTGTTACAACACCCTGAGACAGGAAGGCAAGAATGAACACAACGACCGCGAGCAGTACCTTGATCACGAACGAACCGCAACAATATCGCAAGCTACAGGATAATCGGAACGTTAATACCCGGACCCAACTCTTGCAACTGGTCAATCCAACCGGTGCAAAGCACTGTTTTGCCTTCAAGCCGGAGAGTAGATAAAGCTCGTTTTAAAGTCATCTTTTTCCATTCTTTTCGGGGGTTCTAAGTTTTCTGCGGCCACTCGCCCAGGCCATTCAACGGACCAATCAGAAGCAAACGCGAGACTCAAATTGCCGAGAATAGTGGCGGGCACTCGTAATGCCGAAATAGATAAGTCCATTCCGATTGACAAATATGGCGAATTCTTGGGGAAAAGTGCTTTTCCCAACATCTCATCTGTTGAGCATTATTGGCACCTCTGTTGACGTGAATCGGGCTACACTGGGTAGGTAGGCTTGAGTTTGTGTTCCCTCCATGGTCTTGGTTGCAAGGCTGTCAGTTTTCCGTTCAGTCTAGGATTTGAGATCGTGGAGGTAACCTTCGCGGGAACTTGCTGTGTTGGGCACTTGGTCTCAAAGATGTCAAGAAGTAAGTCCGGTGACAGTCGGTTCTTTACTTGCACAGTGTTCGTGGAATAGCGTGGGAGAATTTGGTTTCGGTGGTACTTCAGACACTGACATCGTGAAGGACCGAGTCGTTCCGATGCTTGACAGTTGCTGGTGTCCAGTGGAGGTGACACGGAAGATGACCCCTCGCATAGATTAGATAGCCGACGTCAAATCCACGTCGAGATAGCAGCTGCTCATCTTCAGGGAGTTTTTCCACTGGCGGCATTGCTTCGAATCTCGTCCCCAGCTTGCGGTCCATAAAAGCTTCGGCGGATGAAAGTCTCCTGGGAATCGCCGGATTCAGGGTGGTTCGGCAGGTGATGAAGAACCTTTGCAGCGCTTCTTCAGTCGATCCCTTCCCATGAGATTTCTTAAGTTCTCTCTTGAATGTGTCCACGATACACCCCACTTGTCCGTTTGATTGAGGGTGGTATGGTGGCGGATGCAGATGCCGGATGTTGGTTTGAATACAGAACTCCCTGAGCTGGACGGAGGTGAACTGCGATCCAGTATCGAAGGATCATGTTGGCTGTAGATCCGTCGTAGATTGTTGATATTGACGGAATTTGTGGCGTGCGTCAGCGGGACGATGTCAGGCCAATTGGAGTATGCATCCACCAAAATGAGGTTTATCACACTGTTGACGGGTCCCTCAAAACCCACATGGAGGCTTGACCATGGCTGAGGCTCTAGGCGCGACCGGGTCTTCAATCTGGTTGTCGATCCCCGACCAGCAGACGTATCTCCTAGTGAGCGCTTTAATGCGTCCCGCACCAGGGTGTCCGGAATGGAACTCTCTGGGAACGGCTTGGTGGAACGCAGAAGGAATGACGATGCAATCACCAAACACCAGAGAGGAGTCGACGAATGACAGGGGCTTGCGTCGTAGGTAGAGCTGTTGGAGTTCACCAGCTGGTGGAGTTGAAGGCTATCGGATTTGGACGTACGTGATTGGTTGCTGAAGAACGCGGTCAGATTCGGAGGCGAGTTTGATATCGGATGCCGTAGTTGCAGTTGCGCGGGTGGCATCCAGAAACGTTTGGCGTACATCGTTTTCAATAGATGCAGCGGCAACAGCAGTATATTCATCAGCGGAACGCTGGTTGATGATGTGCCGAGAATGAACACTAGCCTGACCGAAATCTTCAGTTTGACAATAGCAGATGTCGAAGTCAGTTGTTGAGGATGGTGGCTCAACGCTGCAGCCGGCTGGCTGAGTACGCAGGCATACTCTTCTTTGTGCCGAGAATGGAAAGCATTGGCTTGTGGTCCGTCAGAAGGGTGGAATGTCGGACGTAAGTCGCCTTGTGAAACTTCCTCGCAGTAAAGATGAGCGCCAGGCCTTCTTTCTCGATATGACCGTGGTTTTTCTCGGCATCTGTAGGTGTCGGCGCAGCCTGCATGATGGTTTTCTCAGACCCATCGGGGAAGACGTTAGAAATCACGGCACCAGCCACAACGATTGCAAGGCTTGGATCTAAGTGGGTCAACAAAATGTCGGATCGCAGCATGAACCCGATCTTCTCAAAGGCTTGCGCACATTCAGGAGACCAATGTCACTGTCCGTCCCCGCTGGGGAGGTGGTTCAGGGGAGTTTGGACGTCGTGCAGCGAAGGCAGGAACGTTCCGTAAAGGTTGACGAGACCCAGGAACGAGCGGAGTAATGAGACATTCTTCGGAGGCAGCATATGTTGGATGGCATGAACGTTCTCAAGAACTGGACGGCGGCCGGTAGCTTCAAGAACAAAGCCGAAGTATTTGATGGACAGCATAAAAAACTAGCATTTGTCCACTCAAAGTCGAAACCCGTAATCTTGAACGCGCCGGGGAACGGCTGCGATCCGTTCTCGAAGGTCGTCACGCGTTCGGCCAGAAGTAATGATGTCCAGATAGGCAGCTGTACCAGGCAGACCAGAGAGCATGTCATCCAGGATCTGCTGGAAAATGGCCGGGGCGAATTTGACGCCGAATGGCATTCTGGTGTCCTGGTACAGACCGCGATGTGTGTTTATTGTCAGCAGACCACAGTGTTGCGAGGCGACTTCGACCTGCAGGTTTGCGTCGGCCAGCTCCAGCTTGGCGAAGCAAGTTCCATCTTTAAGGATCGTGAACAGGTCTTCAGGGACGGGCATTGGATGACAGTTAACTTCCAAGGCAGCGTCGATCCCGGTAGAAAAATCCGCACAGATGCGAACTGATCCATTGGCCTTTTTTCACGACAACGATTGGGCTGCCCAGGATGAGTACGTGATAGGCGTCAGCACTCCCAAATCCCCAAGGCGTCTGAGTTCCTGGTCGACGATATTCGAAGCAGCAGGTTTGGGGTGCAAAATCACTAGGGCACGAGCGCACCAGCTAAGACTTTCGTCAAACACCGACCTGAATTGTTAAATCAGTTTGTCCGTCAAGCTGTGGCTTCGCTGTGGAGGACTGCAATCGATTACAAATCAGTGATCGGCAGTTCTGTCAGGCCGAGTTGTTCAAGCCGCTCAAGATCAAGTAGTTTGTGATTTGAATCTGAGAGGTGACAGACTCCTTTGATGGTCTTGAGACTGACACGACAGTGCAATTGCCCAGCTAATTGCACCGTACCACCACAGGCAGTGGTGGAGAAATGGGATGTCAGCTGGACTAGCGGGCGGCCAATTGATTTTCACAGATGATTGAAGATAACTGTGATGTCGGACGCAGTGTCGAGCTGGAGACGAGCTGAGTGTTCGTTGATCAGTACGCACACAAACTCTCTGTTTGAGGCCACGTCGACTTCGAAAGAGATAAGCAAGCTTTTGGACCTGGCGAATGATTTGAGATGAGTTGGAAGTGGCCGCTTGTTAGTTGTGCGTTGACTGTTCGGCGTACGTGACTGACAGTTGCCGTCCTTGTGGCCCATGTTTCCGTAACATTGACAACGGTGTTGCTTGAAGGGACAGTAACGCGTGCACCGCGACATCTTAGAGGTAGAGTTCACTGGGCGGTTCGTGAGGGAGGGTTGTTGCTGTTGCCCTGGACACACCCTCTTTACTTCTGCACCCGTCACAGCGTGTTCCCCCTTGTATCATTACTGCTTCTAATTTATATCAACAACCATCTGGAATTAGTCTCCAGTAACTCGATGTACTCACATGATCTTAAAATTTGGAACCCTTATGATCCAATCACCCCTCAAAGTGACCTTGGTGCTGTCAAGCAATTATCAGGACCAGTATCTTCCTCGACGTTGTGTAAAGAGTACAGAGGTCTTACACACCTGTTTACAACGCACATCGATCACATGCTGTGGTGGTTACCAAAATTGACCTCAAGAAAGATCCAAGAACCTGGCTGTTGTCCAATCTGACTTTTTATTGTCGTGGGAAAACTATGCCCCACTAAGCATGACAAAACGAAAATTTCCCCGTGTGGACAAAGAAGCATTTCAAACGCTTTTCGGAGTTTATGCCCGATGTGGTATTTGCCGGCTCTTTAAGGGACAAACGCGTTGCAGCATGTTCAGCAAGCTGCCGGTAAATCAATATTAAGCCTTTGAAGCTTTAATTAAGGGTTTCGGCTGGGAATTCTTGATCTTTACATACTCGAACAACAGATTCCTGGGTGGCCTAATCCTCACTTACTTCCCTTTCTTGAGGTCTTCGCAGATCTCTTCTTCGTTTTGCAGAACAAAATGGTCTGTGAGGTCGTGAGAAGTTGTGCATGTTAAAATCTCATCTTCTTTTAAGGTAAACGTTTTTCTCACAGTTCCCACTGAAATTTGGTAACACCAGTCGTTGCCAATAGACCCAGAGACATATATGGACCAAGGTAAAATGTCGCAACTTTTGTATCCTTTGCTGCGTTCTAGTACACGTTTTGGTGAGGCTTATGGAAAACTTATCGATTTAGAAGCGCAGGATGACTTTGAAGGTATTTTCCTCTTCCACGACGAAGGGTTACAAACATTCACTCATCAACGGAGTAGCGAAAAGGGTTTCACAAGCGATGGTAACTCAGCGCGGCAGTAGTAATATATCTGATATAGTGGTTGAGACGACTGGATCATTTGGCTTCTGCAGAACAGCCACAAGAACAGAAGTGGTGCCGAATTCTGGACAGGTTTATATATGGAATTAGGCAACCGCAGGGTCAACTTAAGTCTCTTTTTCGGCCTTCTCTTAACTTGGCTGAGGCTCAGAAGCTGACCGAGTAATTCTATCAGTTGAAACCTGTTGATCGTAAGGGTGACTTAACTGTATGGCTCAAAGCCCTTCTGTTAACGACAGGAGCGTAAGTCATGTGTAAACACCTACAGAGACCAAGGGCGTCTCACACGGGAGGTTCCAGAAACGGAGAATCCATTCAGCTGGCAAGCTGACTATTACTGAAACCTTATCCATAGCCAGCGTGGACAAATGGCACAAAAGCGTTGATGGGCCGTCCGAAAGTGTCCAACCGTCGACAGGTCTCGCGTGAGTCAGTCACACATTCTTCTTATTCCTAATACAAGAAAAAAGGTGTTCTACCTCTGGCGGTTCGCTTAATTTTATTTATGTGTAGTTTAATTGGTGAAGACGTCATCGTGTAGTCAGACAGCCGAATGCTGCCCGTGACAACCCTGCTGCACCCCGGCCTCGCGCGGAAGACGCATATAAAATCCCCGTGAATTAACTACTTTCGTCTCTGTATCAGGTGTGCTGACTGTGTGTGCAACGCAACAATGTTCTGGGGCGTGTTTGCACAGTGTTTAAATTCGTGACCGGTAGCCGAACTAATGGGAACACACTATCCTCGCTGAGAAAGGTTATAAGGTACCGTCTCTCCGGTTATGGAATTCGGAACCATCCTCACCGCTGTTTGAAGGCACTTACCTGGCTGTATGTTACGGTTAGTGGCAAGTATATATCCATAAGGTTGTCTACTCTGCTGTAATTCTCCATTGTTTATGCCTACGCTCCTTTCAATGCATTTATACTTGCATATCACCCTGCTTCTTCGTGGGCCATTGTCAACACCAACGACATTCCCATCAATAGTACCCACGGGCAAGGTTCCAAGCTAAAAAACGGATGAAAATAAAATGAATTATCCACCAGTTTCTCTGAGCCCACGGACTTACACCCACATTCCTTGGTAATTTGTAAATGTCAGTTATTTTGGCTCTACCACTGGAGAATACAATTATGGATAATTAGTGTTTTACATGCCTTGAACCTCCGAACTTTGATATCGTTTATTAGAAACATGATCCCTGGCATCGGTTTGAATATGTTCCTGACAAGTATTTCTCAGTCTTCATCACCGATTACCGACATTTGTCTGGTCACCGTGATTATCCGTGTTTTTTGGTGAGGATAGTGTGTATACAGTTCTCCGTGTAAATCTGTGCAGCCCATTTTTTAGGCTTGGCATCCAATCGCATTTGGCTTTCCGTTGTTTATATACTGTTCAGTGGGATCGATTTGCAGTCGGTCTTTGAAATGCTGAAGTCGGCTCAAGTGGGTGGTACATATTTCTGATTAACTTTCGGGGATTCAGAAAACAGTCCAGAAGCCGGTACTTCTATCTACGTTGGTATTTTTGGATTTGGAAACAACAGGACTTCCTTCAGCAGGCTTCAAACCGGAAATCACTGAGCTATGTTTGCTTGCTGTCAGTCGTTTTGCTCTAGAGCAGACTGATAAACCAATTCGAGTGCAGAACAAACTAAACCTATGTTTTTACCCTACTCGAACGATGCAGCCTGTTGCCGCCAGAGTTTCAGGTTTGTTGGTTTTTCACCGTTCTACATCACCTCTTTGTGCACTTAGGTTTGAATAAAGACAATTTGTTCCACCAGAAGGATTTCGATACAACTGCGGTCAATGTACTCCAACTATTTTTAACGCGCTTAGATCCACCAATTTGTCTGCTAGCTCACAATGGCAATCGGTTTGATTTCGCGCTACTCCGAGCTCAGTTACTCTGTCTGCGTGGGATTGATTTCCGTTTACTGGATTGTCACGGCAGTTCCATTCTGTGTGCCGATACGCTCAGTTTGTTTACTGCGTTAAATGATGAGCTGGTGCGAAAGCCTCCTTTAAATGATTCCGGATTCGACTCTATAGATGCGGATATTTCTTCCGATAAATGCACACCACTCGACACTCCATTGTCGCAGTCCAGTCCAAAGAAATCTGTCAGCCCCTCGAGGGCTGTGTCTTTTCAGTTGGGTCATGTGTACTCGCGAGTCTTCGGGTCCCCTCACTCGAACGCTCACAGCGCCGAAGGTGATTGTATTGCACTAATGGATTTGGTTCAGCACCTCGGACTGTCTGCCATCGATTGGCTACAGACTAACTACAGTGACTTCAATAAAATACCTGTCATGTATACCCTACCCGGCACCCAATTGACTACTCCAACTGAGTTTCCTTACGAAAGTATTAGGAGTGAATCACGGGCCGTCACGATGACCGACGAGGCGGTAAAACTAAGCAAAGTCCGAATAGAGTGAAATGATCACATAATGTGCCCTACTCTTCTTTTTTGCGCGTCAGCGCTTTTATATTTTTCATCATGTTACCTCAACTTTCAAATGTGGTATTTTTACAATGATAATTACTTTGACGTAATTTAGTGGAATATTCTTCTGTCGATCTCCTTGGCTCTTCATTGTTTTGGTAGGTAACACTAACAATAACAGATGTACCTCGTCGATCTGAGGATTGTTGGTCGGATCTTCAACTGCTTCAAAGTTTAGAGCATAATCTATTATCCTCGCTCTAAGAATCGGAGCTGTCGCTTGTTTTACTCTGGGATGGGACTGAGGATAACGATAAAAATTTCGTTAATTTTTGGGTGATTTCGTTTCCTCTGACAAAGTTTTGTCTCTCTGACCTTCTCCGTTCACACCCGATTACAATAAGTCGCTACGAAGAGGTGGATACTCTTTGCCTAGTTTTTAGACCGCAGATATTGTTTGGTTGTTTACTCTGTGTGGTTTGAAAAGCAACAGGTCCAACTCAAACGCAGGCAACCTTCGGCCAGTCACTAAACGCAAAGCTCCATCATTGATTCGATAATAGGCTGACAAACCTGTGATGGGCATTGACGATTGGCACACGTAGATATGACGGAAAACTGCGTAAACCGATATCACATCGAACATTCACAGTCCAGCTATATGAATAATTGCAAACAGACGAAGAACTGGTGAAAGCAACCACAGTGGTCGATCGATGTATTTGGATTATCAGCATGAATAAACGATTCGCTTTCTCTAGGACCTATTTTCACTTAAACTCCTGTCTATGTCTGGGCCTTCTGGCTCCTTCTCAGACCGCATAAAGATGAACGCGCACAACGGCAGAAATTCCATACTGCACTGGTCGCCTCGCAGTGTAAACCGCCACATACAACGGGGTGGTTAGGCGAAAACATGCTATTGCTGCCTCCTCCCCCATTGTCCCATTGAAGTTGGCTCTCAGGCCCCTCACGAACCCCAGTCCTGGCAGTTACTCTGCAGGTCCCACAACAGATATAGCTAATCATAGTAACACTGTGCCGGTAAGTCCCATCTCTTACCAATCAGACCTCTCTCGTCCTCTGCTCAGACCTAGAATGCGAATTAGTATAGGCGCTTTCAACGTTCGCACTTTAAAACACATAGGTCAGCTGGCTGCTCTCGCACGTACATTAGACTCGTTAAACGTCGATATCTGCTGCGTTTCGGAGACTAGAATCCACGAGAGTGGTTAACGTAAGAAACCAACAGCGCCCGCACTATTCTGGCCAGAGTTATGAACGCCTAGTTCTTTTACTTTGGTGAGGCCGAGTCTCGCTTAGGTGATAGGTTTGGGATAGCATCACCGGTCGGATAATGACCGACGATTGTTACAGCTGTGCGTTAAGCGTAAGGTATTTTTAGTAGCACTAATTTTAGACGTGCGCGTCATTGTTACACTTGGTGCACATCCTCTCTGAATCTGACCTGGTCTCAGTTAGACCACATAGCTGTTAGTTGTAGGTTGCGTAGTTCAATTCAAGACCGTCATTCTTATTGGAACACACACTTCGATTGAAATCATGTGTTGGTGTGTTGCCGTTTTGTTCTTACTTTTGCCGAACAACGACCTCGCCGACAGTTGGCTGTACCGCTGGTAAAGCCTAAGTACTGAATCAGCTTAGGAAACTACCCTTGTAGTCCTCACTCCGAAGATCTTAATAGCTGCTGGACCGAGATCCCACAGACAGTTTATGAAGCAGGTACTGTACATGCAGCACGATGGCTCTTGGGTCGAACGAACATTGTATCTCGGGGAAATCCATGAAGTCGTTAGAAACCAAACGAAACATTCCTTCCAGCAGATCACGTAAAAATTTTAAGAGGGATATCCGTAGAAAACTGGGACGTGACCTATACTCTGATCGTGAGGCTTGGTTAATGGAAGAAGTTAAGAAAACAGAAACCGATTTCACTTTGGGAAACACCGGTAGATTCTTCAAGCCTACACTTGGTAAGGGTGCCAGTTGACCGTCAGTGAAGCTATCAGTTAGACAGATGGCTCATGCGTCTATAATAAGTCCAAAAGATTAGAGCGATGGACGGAACATTTTAAGGATCAATTTATCTGGTCTCCTGCTCCTACCATGTTGCCACAACAAACTTGTAGTTTAGCACCCTGATCGGTATAATTGGCACCACCCACTGGGACTAAGGTTCGCAATTGCATTTCGGCTGTCATACGTAATAAGGCTGCTGGTCCGGATTATCTTGTGTCGACAGTTTCCAAAAATGGTGTGGGTGGTGGCATGATCCTTGACCCAGTTGCTTCAACTAGTGTGGACGACGGCGACCATCCATCCGTGCTGAGGTCACCGGCTAATAGTTTCCATATTCAAGAAAGGTATCAGGGGCTCTTGCGAAAACCATAAAGGAATTAGTTTCACCCTAGTCATTACTAGGGTTCTGTCATCCATTATACCTCGTTGACTCACTGCAGCTCGAGGGAAGAACCGGCAGTCTCGCCATGGGCGGGGTTGTATTGATCACATTCTTACTCTTCGATAAATTCTGAAGCAGCATCATATGTACCGCCGGCTAACAGTTGCCGTACTTCTCGACTATAAAGATGCGTTCGACTCTGTGGATCGACTTACACCTTTAGTGTCGCTTGAACGTAGTAGTGTATGTATGTGAGCATACTGTCGGCGCTTTACTCCGATACTTCAGCTGAGGTTAGGGCTCACGGTCAACTGTCTGACAGTCTGAGCACCATGAGCGGCGTACGCCAAGACTGCCCACTTTCACCATTTTTGTATAATTTTGCGGTGGACGATATAATGGACGATTGCCTCCGGCAGTCAAGAACCTGGTTGGATCTCCTACCTGATGGAAGAATGACTAACCTTGATTATGCTGGCTACGAGGTGTTGTTGTTTGACCGTTTTCACACAGTGCAGACAATGGTAGGCGCTATTTCGCTATGAGCACGAGTGAAGCCATTAAAAGAAACAAACGACCTGGCTGTTCTAGTGTTAGAGAGTTTCCAGTTATTCTAACGTTTCAAAACGGAGCCTCGATACTAAGATAACACCCCACTAAAACAACTTATTTGGTTCAAACAATTTGTAATAGCAAATATACCATTGTGATGAAGGTAAACGACCGAACAACCTCACTTGCAAATAGTCAAACGGATGTAAGTTTTCGGTTATCTAAGCATTGAAGCTAAAAACGTACGAAACTTTGCAGTAGCAATCCCACGAGAAGTGGTATTTCCCAAGTATAAAGTTGTCATTTATACCTTATTCACTCCCGGAGAATTACGTGTAAACACAGCTGTCTGTTATGCCATGAAATCGCGTATGCTGGATTTGATTAACTGAATAAGCATGGCCTGTGAAAATAGCATACTTCCCTCGCAGTACCACTTAGCAACAATCCTAAACATTTTTCTTGTCAAACTTAACACAGACGTCGTATATATATATACATACATATATATATCAGTTGTGAAGAGGATCCACTTATCCTAGCGAAAACTAATGTCTCGGTATCAGCCAAGAGACGTTATAAACTGCATTTGGAGGTGACACTAATCAAAATCGTTGTCTATGCTTATAGAAAGGAGACAACTTCAGCGTAGTGTATAGTGGGGATGAACTATCGGTAACACAACAGCGCGTGACATGGTTCGACGGTTCCACGGTCCACTGGGAAGCAAATAGGCAACTTTGGTCAGGAACCGTAACGATCACAACGCAACTCAAATGTGAGGCCACTGACTCGTTAGACTGCCCACACTCGTTCATTTATTTGACCGGACCACCGTCTCTGAATCGATCAAACGGTAAATGTGTGAACACAACGTTCACCTGATTAGTCCTTGTTTTCCCCACATCTATCAAACGAGAAATGCACCTGCGTAACTTATGCGAAGCAATCAGTTTTTCATGGAGACTGAACATCAGCCACAATTGATCGCAGCTGTCACACACATTGTCCATAGACTTTCCAGCCGGTCCCCTTCAAAAAGAAGCACTGGACTCGTGCTCGTCAGTAGAGCATATCTTTGCCACGGCCGAGATTAGAACTGCGGCCACGCCTCCTTGAGACAACCGTGTTGACCACTGCGCCATCGTCCTCACATTAGACAAAACTGCTTCTTTTCGAAGGGTGTGTGTGACAGATGCGATCAGTTGTGGGTGATGTTCAGTCTTTATGAAAACGAAAATCCCGTGCTACACATCAGTAATCAAGCAGTTTTTGTCTGTCATAATTGTCAGTCACCAGCTACACTGAACTCCATCTTAAGATTATCATTACCAAACCATGTTTTTCTGCAAACATATTTTATTGTGTTCGCTACAAATAGCATCAGGATGTCATTCTTAATACACACCGTGTTACTTTAGGAACATTGCACCAACAACTATCACCATGCAAAAATGTCCGCTTGTCATTATGATGCTGTTGCTCGAGTTACTTCTGTGCAACAGGTAAACAGTTGGCAACAATCCGTCCCGTCTGCTCAAGTACGACGTCGTTTGTGTGTCATAATATATACGTTGGATATACTGATAGTCGTGACTGGCGGTATGAAAAACTGTTTCGAATGGGACAAATCAATAATGTTTTTAATTTAACACAGCAGTGATGTCGAAAATAGAACACTAGAAACTAGTACGTTCCTCTGTGGTTCTAAGATTATATCTGTGCAGAACTATAATCTATAGAAAAGAAACCAACGCGAGACAATTATGCAACATTGTCTGCGGTTTACGAAATTTGATACGAACTCGCGTAGACGACTTGCGAATGTAAGCATCCCACCTGAACAGCAAGAGGAGGCTGGCGATCACGCAGCTGGTCACAACGTAATGTACTAAACCTGGTTACCACAAAACATTGTTACGAGATATAAACTTTTGTGTTTTGAACGATGTGGCATAGTAACCCACATACGAGAAATTATTCGAGGTAGAATTAGGTTTTCATCCCCTAATTGCTTGGTTAAGAAAAGAAGGGTTGACAAATCTATCTCTGGTTATGTTTGAACAATCAAAAATGTGACTGACGATCAACGACGTAAAAAGCCAGGATCAACTCTCACACAAAGACGGGATAAAACTAAAAATGAACGTGCCAGAAGTCGTCCTACCAACAAACAGCAACGTAATGGAGATAGGTTTGCCATCTTTAATCTAGAGATGACCAAATTCTTCGGAATTCAGTATTTTAGCGTCCCTGCTCACAACCAAATGAGCGTACCAGACATCACTAAAAGTGATAGTCCCGGTGATCTCATGACAATAACTATCACGCCATGTGCCGAGCCACAAAGTTGGGAAAGGATCCTAGGTGGCCGGTTGCATGGCTTTAATCTGATTTCCTCAATGATAACGAAGGGATGCGCAGTAATGTTGATACACCTAACCATCTTTGGTTGTTGAGAATAATGGTGGAGTTGGTAGTTCGGGTTGATTGTTTCGGTCTTTCGCCGAGCTGGGCACTTATATTGCAAGGGTCCCATCGCCAAACGAGGTGACGTCATCACTGCGTAAGAGTCTGCGGACAGGATCGACTGGTATGCCGGTCTGTCATTAAGTGGGCAAGAGTGGAGACTCGGAGAGGAAGCGGCTAAAAGTAGCTGCTTTATTGCAGCCAGATGCCTCCGGTAACATGGTGGTGGAAGACCTCGCAACTCTTTAGAGAATGGTTAGCTATATCCAACGACAAAGTGCCTTATGCTGAAAGAAGCACTACTGGTGCTACGGCATCCGCTGTGCTTTATGTGAACAAACAATGAGGAATCACTAACATTTTTAAAGACAACTGACCTGGGGATAATGTCATACTACAAAGGAGACTGCACAGAAAGTCTTGAAATAAAAGGGCTGCATCACGTGGGGTTAGAGCAGATTACACTGAAAACAGCGAAGCAACTCTCCGAAACCTCCTTCCTAGATGACATCAGTTACTTTGAGGCAAGTTTGTCGCGCGATCTAGGGCGCAAGAAAACGATGATGAAAAGAGGGAGAGGACGTTCGGGGAAGTTTGTGAACAATCAGCGATTGCGATATTAAACCAACTGATTCCGATGATGAGCAGCTTCAAAAAACAGCAAACGCACATGTAATATATATTTTAGAAGTTCGCGCTAACATCAGATTCATTCTCTTTAGTTTTTCAAGATTCATTATGCTTTCTTGCTTAGCCTTCATTTCGTTCGTTTTTAGCGTCAGCATAAATACATGAAGGTGGCACTTTTTGCTGAGCTAACCCTGATCAAAGTATACCTGCTTCTACACGTTACCGAAGCTAATAATTTGATGTTTATATAAACTGAAAATCACTTGCAGCTTTCGCATTCCCACAGAACTCTCAGTCAACACCTTTCGATAAGAAGCCTTAGACTCGAGTTTCGTTCTTTTTAGAACCCTTCAACAGCGCACATCCTTACCACAGCCGGAATTAAAACTTCGGTCATGCATTCAAGGGGTAATCGTGTCAACCAGTTTCACACGGACCACATTTTAGACACAGCTGAATTATTACGTCGGTCGATCACACTTTCAGCTTCGAGTCGTACCTGTGGGTACAATGTCTCGCGCTGCCTCTGATCCTGACAATCGTCCATTGATCTCACATTAGGCACGACCGAATAATCACATGTGAACGCTCGACCACCTTCGTCTGTCGGTAATGGGCAGGTCGCCCAACAGAAATACTGTTATCTCGTCACCCTGTGATGTTGCTGACGAGGTGTTCAAGAGGATAACGGAAGCACGTAGCGCATTCAACTGTGATATCTCACAGACGTCCAGTTATCGATTATAGAAAAAATTCAAAGTGTCTATTCATTTTTGACCCATGGATCAGAAGCTTGGTCAATTCGTGCGGAAGATGTACACAGAATTCAGTATTGGACAACCGCTGTCCCCGCCAATAAGCCTGTAGCACCGGCTAACTTTGTGAGCAACGCGACAGTCCGCCAGGATGTACTACCAGAATATGCACGTTCGCGACTGATGGCCCGGAATATGAAAATGTGCAGTCTTCGTTCAGAGAGGGTGGTCCGGTCATATAAATGAACGAGTGTGGGCAGTCTAACGAGTCAGTGGCCTCACATTTGAGTTGCGTTGTGATCGTTACGGTTCCTGACCAAAGTTGCCTATTTGCTTCCCAGTGGACCGTGGAACCGTCGAACCATGTCACGCGCTGTTGTGTTACCGATAGTTCATCCCCACTATACACTACGCTGAAGTTGTCTCCTTTCTATAAGCATAGACAACGATTTTGATTAGTGTCACCTCCAAATGCAGTTTATAACGTCCCTTGGCTGATACCGAGACATTAGTTTTCGCTAGGATAAGTGGATCCTCTTCACAACTGATATATATATGTATGTATATATATATACGACGTCTGTGTTAAGTTTGACAAGAAAAATGTTTAGGATTGTTGCTAAGTGGTACTGCGAGGGAAGTATGCTATTTTCACAGGCCATGCTTATTCAGTTAATCAAATCCAGCATACGCGATTTCATGGCATAACAGACAGCTGTGTTTACACGTAATTCTCCGGGAGTGAATAAGGTATAAATGACAACTTTATACTTGGGAAATNATAAATGAACGAGTGTGGGCAGTCTAACGAGTCAGTGGCCTCACATTTGAGTTGCGTTGTGATCGTTACGGTTCCTGACCAAAGTTGCCTATTTGCTTCCCAGTGGACCGTGGAACCGTCGAACCATGTCACGCGCTGTTGTGTTACCGATAGTTCATCCCCACTATACACTACGCTGAAGTTGTCTCCTTTCTATAAGCATAGACAACGATTTTGATTAGTGTCACCTCCAAATGCAGTTTATAACGTCCCTTGGCTGATACCGAGACATTAGTTTTCGCTAGGATAAGTGGATCCTCTTCACAACTGATATATATATGTATGTATATATATATATATACGACGTCTGTGTTAAGTTTGACAAGAAAAATGTTTAGGATTGTTGCTAAGTGGTACTGCGAGGGAAGTAGGCTATTTTCACAGGCCATGCTTATTCAGTTAATCAAATCCAGCATACGCGATTTCATGGCATAACAGACAGCTGTGTTTACACGTAATTCTCCGGGAGTGAATAAGGTATAAATGACAACTTTATACTTGGGAAATACCACTTCTCGTGGGATTGCTACTGCAAAGTTTCGTACGTTTTTAGCTTCAATGCTTAGATAACCGAAAACTTACATCCGTTTGACTATTTGCAAGTGAGGTTGTTCGGTCGTTTACCTTCATCACAATGGTATATTTGCTATTACAAATTGTTTGAACCAAATAAGTTGTTTTAGTGGGGTGTTATCTTAGTATCGAGGCTCCGTTTTGAAACGTTAGAATAACTGGAAACTCTCTAACACTAGAACAGCCAGGTCGTTTGTTTCTTTTGATGGCTTCACTTGTGCCCATAGCGAAATAACCGGCTATCAGTCTCGTGTTGTTGAAGTAGTGTTTGCTCGAAAAACAGCGTTGACAGTTTTTCCTAATGTATCAACCCTGTGATTGTGGACCACCAAGGTAGTACGGGACAAAGTTAGGGACAGGCCGGTAAACATCAGGTGAGAATGTTGATGTAAAACCATGGATATGTTCATTCCAGGGCCGAGTTATTACTCACGGCATATAGATATGTGAATCATTAGAGCGAAATCCGAAAAGCCTGGATCACGTAAATTGCCTTTTGATCCGTAGCAGATGATACT
>QNGE01004891.1:0-13511 GCA_008508345.1 Paragonimus westermani | reverse complement strand
ATGATGATGATGATGTTTGGATCGTGGCCTATGACAGTCAAGCGTCACTATCGACCACTGGCGTTTTGTTATCGGGGATGTTGGTAGTGGATACACTGTTGTGGAGGATAGCAGAAGTGACGGGTGTAAATTGTAAAAATAGCGGACTTGAAGAGTGACGTCGAAGATACCTTAGATTAGCGATGCTCAGGATGTTCGGTTGGGTAGGTCAGTTTGGAATCCACGACCCTCTAAAAATAGAATTCTCCAATAGGCGCTGGAGTCAGTCTAGCGCGACGTTTGAGAACAAACTCAGGGCAAAGTGGGTCCCTCTTCCTTATTGTTTTATGAAGTAGACTAAGTCTTTTCAGTGATGAATACACCTTCAGGCGACTTGAAAACAGACTCTACAAGGAAAGACGGCTAATATTTAAAAACGCCTATATTTCCAACGTGACCATTCACGAAAAAAAGATCCATCTGTGATGCTTGTTCAGCAACCGCGACTCGGTTCTTGGTAAGTATGTATGTTGGTGCGACTGACATCAAAACCCCGGTAAGTTTTTCCTCAGAAAGCTGAATATTCCATGTTCAAGACATTTAAGAGTACGGATTGTAACTTCACTAATCAGTCCATTGAGTTGCTGTTGATTGGTAAACGCAGATTTCGCTACGTTAATCTTTGCAAGGGGGATTCTTGTCTGCTCCGTCTAATAATATCGGAACACGGTCAGTGATACAAACTGTTCATCAGGTCCAGGCACACCGTTTTTGTGTGATAGTGTTACAACACCGGGAAGCGTGTGCTTGTTTACTGATCCTGGCTAAACCGGTACCCACTGTACATCCAGAAGCTCTTAAGTGTACTTTAGACGACTGGCCTGCGTTACTTTATAGAACGACCCTACTAGCCTTCTGTTAGACAGTCTGCCGCGGTCGGTTTTTGAAGGTTAGCGAAATAACAAGTAAATTTGTGGGTAGGTATTGCCTAGCTAGTTAGATTCTTCACACTCAAATCGTTGTTGGATACGCTATTCAACATAGTAACTTGCCACAGTCTGTGACGTTTTTACGCTAACGTCGTTGTCGACCATTCTGTTTTATCCTATTTTGTCAGTATTCTTCTTTTGGCAAGACTGACCTCGTAGACAGTGGTTTGAATCGTAGTACCTCTGAGCTTTGTTTGTACTGAAGAATAGCCATCCTTGGCAGCAGCATATCCGTGCTTAATCGGTATGCAACCGTGGACAGAAGAAAGCGGAGTGGTCTAATATTTTCTCTGCCTTTGGCCACTTGATTCATTCGAACACTGAATATTGGCTGTAATAACTGAATACAATTGCGTTTACGACTTTTCACTTAACCGGGGATTTTAGCCGGTATTGGGTATTTGGCATATGCGTGCATCGGCTATTGTACTATTCAGTGAATCCCGTGTTTAAACCTGTTGGCCGTTTTTGAGCAAAATCTTGGCGTCGTTATGTAAATCGCCCGCCCATTACTACGTACTCTAACATAGTAGCCTGATGTTTGGCACCTTAACGATTTTCGGTAGTCGAAGAAAAAATTCGTGTTTTAAGGCATTAGCTCTTTTGAGGTTACCAAGCTTGAGCGTAATTTCCCAGGTTACATGAAAACCATTATTGTGTTTTAAAGGGTTAAGTACGCCAAAATGTATTAGATTGTATTGAACCCCAGCGTCAAAACAAGGAACAAACAACAGTAATAAATACAAGTCCGCGTTTTGTCATTGTCCACACTAACCACTTGGAAATATGCTTCGTCTTTCTTTGTCACAAGTTTCGCTCCGTTCTGCTAAAGTGTACCTCACTGCAACTGCAGGTTTTACCGTCAGAAGACGTGGGAGGCAGAGTTTTCAAGACAAGAAAGGGCAATCTTTTAGGCGGAAAGTAACAGGCGGAATTTCGACGCGGTTTAAGTATGATCGACAGCATCGTTTGTATTGCAGGGCAATAAGGTTAATGAAAATATGCTGCTCTTGTGCTGACTGGTTGGGATTTGGTCACTCACACCTAGCAACGAATTTCAACAATCTTGCCTGGGTTCGCATTCGCAAAACGAACATGCCTCAGGAATCCCTCCTTAAACTTCACGTGTTCGGTCGTCCACTTTTTCTCTGCTCGTCCAAGAGTCATCCGCATTGAACAGTGTCTTGAAGCCATGGACACAAGTGAACGAAACTGTCAGTATTGTCCACCATGCACAGGTTCACGATGAACACTGAGTGCATCCTCTAAACGCCTACATATATTATTACGTTTAACTTAAAAACCACATTGAATGGCAAACGTACCACAGTGAGTGGAAAAAGGTGGTGTGTAGGGTGAAGGAGAGGGGAAATGTGGAAAGAGAAGGAAAACCACACGGACGCACACAGGTTTGCAACATAAGCACCAATGACTTCTGCTCTGATCATGGTTGTCGCGCAACAGTATGACCACGGAATATGAGGACCCTGAGTGTTCCATTGAGCAACGTGTTTAGGTGTTGTTTGCTTGGCTGGGGTCTTCGTGTTCATTTAGATCGCTGGTTAGAAACGCTATCTAAAGTGCCAGTGTGCCACAGTCAGTGGCGGACATACATTCATGTCATTTCTAGTTTTTACGCTTAGTTTTTAAGAATTATTCTTCGAACTTTTTGATAACGCTTTATTTCCGGATACCCACGTCACTATTGAGGTGAGCGACGACCCGAGCCACAGCACCTTTTGGTCAGGTTTAAAGTTGTTTTGATGATGACGATGATACACTCAGCGTGCCGACGGAGTGCCGCCGTACCGCGCATTGCTCAACGTGGCTACTGCTGAGTGGAAGAAACAGCAAGGCAGCCACGCGGACTATGAAAGCCCCTTACCCTGTGCTGAGCAGGGTAGGTAGGTGCCGTATACTTCGTTTGAAAGTGCTGTCTGACACAACATTATGTCGCGGCCAGCGAGTCTGTATCTGCAACCTTACTGACCTGTTTTTCGTAAAACTGAGTTGCTTTTGGTTTTCCACTCAATCCTCGCTACATGTTCGTGCTCACTTGGTTACTCTGCAACCCCCGTGGACGATTGTCAGGATCAGAGGCAGCGCGAGACATTGTACCCACAGGTACGACTCGAAGCTGAAAGTGTGATCGACCGACGTAATAATTCAGCTGTGTCTAAAATGTGGTCCGTGTGAAACTGGTTGACACGATTACCCCTTGAATGCATGACCGAAGTTTTAATTCCGGCTGTGGTAAGGATGTGCGCTGTTGAAGGGTTCTAAAAAGAACGAAACTCGAGTCTAAGGCTTCTTATCGAAAGGTGTTGACTGAGAGTTCTGTGGGAATGCGAAAGCTGCAAGTGATTTTCAGTTTATATAAACATCAAATTATTAGCTTCGGTAACGTGTAGAAGCAGGTATACTTTGATCAGGGTTAGCTCAGCAAAAAGTGCCACCTTCATGTATTTATGCTGACGCTAAAAACGAACGAAATGAAGGCTAAGCAAGAAAGCATAATGAATCTTGAAAAACTAAAGAGAATGAATCTGATGTTAGCGCGAACTTCTAAAATATATATTACATGTGCGTTTGCTGTTTTTTGAAGCTGCTCATCATCGGAATCAGTTGGTTTAATATCGCAATCGCTGATTGTTCACAAACTTCCCCGAACGTCCTCTCCCTCTTTTCATCATCGTTTTCTTGCGCCCTAGATCGCGCGACAAACTTGCCTCAAAGTAACTGATGTCATCTAGGAAGGAGGTTTCGGAGAGTTGCTTCGCTGTTTTCAGTGTAATCTGCTCTAACCCCACGTGATGCAGCCCTTTTATTTCAAGACTTTCTGTGCAGTCTCCTTTGTAGTATGACATTATCCCCAGGTCAGTTGTCTTTAAAAATGTTAGTGATTCCTCATTGTTTGTTCACATAAAGCACAGCGGATGCCGTAGCACCAGTAGTGCTTCTTTCAGCATAAGGCACTTTGTCGTTGGATATAGCTAACCATTCTCTAAAGAGTTGCGAGGTCTTCCACCACCATGTTACCGGAGGCATCTGGCTGCAATAAAGCAGCTACTTTTAGCCGCTTCCTCTCCGAGTCTCCACTCTTGCCCACTTAATGACAGACCGGCATACCAGTCGATCCTGTCCGCAGACTCTTACGCAGTGATGACGTCACCTCGTTTGGCGATGGGACCCTTGCAATATAAGTGCCCAGCTCGGCGAAAGACCGAAACAATCAACCCGAACTACCAACTCCACCATTATTCTCAACAACCAAAGATGGTTAGGTGTATCAACATTACTGCGCATCCCTTCGTTATCATTGAGGAAATCAGATTAAAGCCATGCAACCGGCCACCTAGGATCCTTTCCCAACTTTGTGGCTCGGCACATGGCGTGATAGTTATTGTCATGAGATCACCGGGACTATCACTTTTAGTGATGTCTGGTACGCTCATTTGGTTGTGAGCAGGGACGCTAAAATACTGAATTCCGAAGAATTTGGTCATCTCTAGATTAAAGATGGCAAACCTATCTCCATTACGTTGCTGTTTGTTGGTAGGACGACTTCTGGCACGTTCATTTTTAGTTTTATCCCGTCTTTGTGTGAGAGTTGATCCTGGCTTTTTACGTCGTTGATCGTCAGTCACATTTTTGATTGTTCAAACATAACCAGAGATAGATTTGTCAACCCTTCTTTTCTTAACCAAGCAATTAGGGGATGAAAACCTAATTCTACCTCGAATAATTTCTCGTATGTGGGTTACTATGCCACATCGTTCAAAACACAAAAGTTTATATCTCGTAACAATGTTTTGTGGTAACCAGGTTTAGTACATTACGTTGTGACCAGCTGCGTGATCGCCAGCCTCCTCTTGCTGTTCAGGTGGGATGCTTACATTCGCAAGTCGTCTACGCGAGTTCGTATCAAATTTCGTAAACCGCAGACAATGTTGCATAATTGTCTCGCGTTGGTTTCTTTTCTATAGATTATAGTTCTGCACAGATATAATCTTAGAACCACAGAGGAACGTACTAGTTTCTAGTGTTCTATTTTCGACATCACTGCTGTGTTAAATTAAAAACATTATTGATTTGTCCCATTCGAAACAGTTTTTCATACCGCCAGTCACGACTATCAGTATATCCAACGTATATATTATGACACACAAACGACGTCGTACTTGAGCAGACGGGACGGATTGTTGCCAACTGTTTACCTGTTGCACAGAAGTAACTCGAGCAACAGCATCATAATGACAAGCGGACATTTTTGCATGGTGATAGTTGTTGGTGCAATGTTCCTAAAGTAACACGGTGTGTATTAAGAATGACATCCTGATGCTATTTGTAGCGAACACAATAAAATATGTTTGCAGAAAAACATGGTTTGGTAATGATAATCTTAAGATGGAGTTCAGTGTAGCTGGTGACTGACAATTATGACAGACAAAAACTGCTTGATTACTGATGTGTAGCACGGGATTTTCGTTTTCATAAAGACTGAACATCACCCACAACTGATCGCATCTGTCACACACACCCTTCGAAAAGAAGCAGTTTTGTCTAATGTGAGGACGATGGCGCAGTGGTCAACACGGTTGTCTCAAGGAGGCGTGGCCGCAGTTCTAATCTCGGCCGTGGCAAAGATATGCTCTACTGACGAGCACGAGTCCAGTGCTTCTTTTTGAAGGGGACCGGCTGGAAAGTCTATGGACAATGTGTGTGACAGCTGCGATCAATTGTGGCTGATGTTCAGTCTCCATGAAAAACTGATTGCTTCGCATAAGTTACGCAGGTGCATTTCTCGTTTGATAGATGTGGGGAAAACAAGGACTAATCAGGTGAACGTTGTGTTCACACATTTACCGTTTGATCGATTCAGAGACGGTGGTCCGGTCAAATAAATGAACGAGTGTGGGCAGTCTAACGAGTCAGTGGCCTCACATTTGAGTTGCGTTGTGATCGTTACGGTTCCTGACCAAAGTTGCCTATTTGCTTCCCAGTGGACCGTGGAACCGTCGAACCATGTCACGCGCTGTTGTGTTACCGATAGTTCATCCCCACTATACACTACGCTGAAGTTGTCTCCTTTCTATAAGCATAGACAACGATTTTGATTAGTGTCACCTCCAAATGCAGTTTATAACGTCCCTTGGCTGATACCGAGACATTAGTTTTCGCTAGGATAAGTGGATCCTCTTCACAACTGATATATATATGTATGTATATATATATACGACGTCTGTGTTAAGTTTGACAAGAAAAATGTTTAGGATTGTTGCTAAGTGGTACTGCGAGGGAAGTATGCTATTTTCACAGGCCATGCTTATTCAGTTAATCAAATCCAGCATACGCGATTTCATGGCATAACAGACAGCTGTGTTTACACGTAATTCTCCGGGAGTGAATAAGGTATAAATGACAACTTTATACTTGGGAAATACCACTTCTCGTGGGATTGCTACTGCAAAGTTTCGTACGTTTTTAGCTTCAATGCTTAGATAACCGAAAACTTACATCCGTTTGACTATTTGCAAGTGAGGTTGTTCGGTCGTTTACCTTCATCACAATGGTATATTTGCTATTACAAATTGTTTGAACCAAATAAGTTGTTTTAGTGGGGTGTTATCTTAGTATCGAGGCTCCGTTTTGAAACGTTAGAATAACTGGAAACTCTCTAACACTAGAACAGCCAGGTCGTTTGTTTCTTTTGATGGCTTCACTTGTGCCCATAGCGAAATAACCGGCTATCAGTCTCGTGTTGTTGAAGTAGTGTTTGCTCGAAAAACAGCGTTGACAGTTTTTCCTAATGTATCAACCCTGTGATTGTGGACCACCAAGGTAGTACGGGACAAAGTTAGGGACAGGCCGGTAAACATCAGGTGAGAATGTTGATGTAAAACCATGGATATGTTCATTCCAGGGCCGAGTTATTATTCACGGCATATAGATATGTGAATCATTAGAGCGAAATCCGAAAAGCCTGGATCACGTAAATTGCCTTTTGATCCGTAGCAGATGATACTACTTTAGTGCGATATACGCTGTATTGTTGTTACATGTTCAGTCGAAATTCGACACCCACGACAAATGGCTTAGACAGCATTAGGGTTTTCATTCGAGAGTTACATACTGACTTCACCTGTGAGTTGAATAATTAAATCCTTCAGATTGGACCTAATCCGTTGTCTGACAATTTTTCAGCCGCCTCAGTACAGTGCAAATTCATGTCGATAACGTTGTTCACTTGCCGACCGTTGTATGGGCTATCAGAGAAACGGTGAGGATAGCGAAATCTTTGAAAATCACAGGAACACAGATTTATTCCCATGCGGCATAGGTCACGAAAGCTATAGATAGCACGATACGAGTTAAGAAGCACAAGCTCACAGGCAGTCTACATGCAAGGCGGAGCTTATGGATGACTAAAGTAGACTTGGTCTTGTGTTTCTCTGCCACCAGACCGAGACCACACAAGCTTCCAAATCCTCCTCGTGCCAATAATCAATGCGGTCCAGTTCGACAAAATTGCGGCACTAATTTGCATCTATGTGGTGGGTTAGTGGCCAATCAGAGTATTACATCCTCCCCTGACTTAACGGAACACGGAAGCGGCCTGTAAAATTCCACGTTCAAAATGAGCTACGCACAACAATGTGTCGATCAGATATCATTCTAACACGACCACATACAAGGCTCTACACCACGTGACCCGCAAGTATGTACCTGACAGCATGGAACGGATTCGAAAACATTCTGCGGTGTTTCGAGTGTCTGGGTTTTTTCTGACCAAGTCAGGCTGGCGTACGAGGACTGTGAACCACGTCTCACCATCCCGTTCGTAGTCCGTCTTTTGACGTCACATAAATTTCCAAGTCGAGTATAAGTTTTCTCAGTTTTATGGTCCTGTCTTCGTTGAACGACAGTCTGCACCCGTAGATGAGCCCGAATGCATCCGCCGAAAATCTCACATTTTGGTCGGCACGCTGTTTATGCGATCCGGCGCCACCGTGTGCGAGGTGGTTTGAGCCTTCGAAGTGCTTGCAGTCAGTTTAAACATAGTCATCCAGTGGAGAAGGAAATCCGTTGCCGCAACGGCATTGAAAGTTGAGCTGCGCCTACTCGGGAGAGGATTCGCGAGTAGGCAACAGCATTAACTAATCCGGAAGAGCTCAAATACGAAAGACGTGAAGAAAGACTGCACCAACCGCATAGTCAAGTTCACAGATCTCTACTCATAAACTCGCTCACATGCGGTCTGTCCAACGGATACTCGTTAGTCTGGCTACTATCCAGCAACTGAGTTGGATTGAAGACATCACCACCGATGAAACAGCTTTCTCCATGGTCGAGACAACAGTGCAGAGATTCAACCCATCCAGCGAGAGATGGAGCTTAAATGACTTACACTGGATGGCCCCAGATTCGGATCGGATCAACAGTTGGTTTTATCCAGCCTCTGTCGATCAACAGAAACCAGCTGCTGACAAGCACCTGTAGATACACTATTGATTCGCCACGTATACCGAATATTTTGCTATTTATTTTGACTGTTGACACTATTAACATTGATTGGTTGCATGTATGTCTCAAATACGAAACACATGAAGAGAGACTGCACCACCCACGCAGTCAAGTTCACAAATCTCTACTCATAAACTCGCTCACAGGCGGTCTGTCCAACGGATAGTCGTTAGTCTGGCTACTGTCCAGTAACTGAGTTGGATTGAAGACATCACCACCGATGAAACAGCTTTCTCCATGGTCGAGTAAATAGACTTAATCAAATTCACGCCAGCTGAATCACATCGCACCTTTGGTCCTAAAATATTCGAATGGTTGAGGTTGCAAAATACTACGGTTGCACGAGTGGGCGAAAGTCGGATCACCTTGTCTAGAATCCCTTTCGGAATTTCCGTGTTGCTATCTTCGGGCTTTAGCACCTGTGCGTCTATATTCAGTAGACTTGAGCATTTTTCCCGTACGTCAAATGGATAAGCGAGTGCTTGGACAGCACATTTCCGCAAAGATGGATCGGACGGCCCCTAAGGTCCTTCGATTCAACTCGGTTGGATTTTTCCCATGGAACTGGTCGAAATCCATGGTTCACAATCCGAAGCTTAATTCTACTGCTAAACTAAAGAAGAACGCAGTAGTAGGTCCGCCGAGCAGTTTCACTAAACGAACGCCAAATTAGCAAATGCATCGAAAAGTGGATAGATGTTTGAGCATTTGCGGTAACGTCAAACTGTTACTTAATACGGAACACACAACAATGCCTTTAAGAGCAACACAGCATGGCTTCCATGAAGTTCACTTCATCGAGGCTGTCTGTTTGACCAGTCGTCCTAGGCCAGAAACTGCAGCTTAATTCGGACGCATCGGTAACACAAAATGCAGAACTACTGTTTTGTTTCTTTCGCTGCTGACACATATGCTTCCAGATTAAGCGAGGCAATTTCACAATTGAGTTCAATTTGTTTCAATGGTAAATATTTATTAATTAGTTGAAGGTACTCTCCATTCTAATCGTCAATTCGAAAAGAGCAATAGCCTGCTATCTGTAAAGCTAAACAATGTGGTATCCTCACCGTGGGTTCACTCAATGTATTTTGGGATAACACGTTTGTCAGGAAATGGAGAATCACAGCACTGTCGTCCGAAATACAAACTGTGTTTGAGTCATTTTGACGACGAAGAGAATAAAAACAAATCGGGACAACTACTCACAACACGCTCAGATTCGTAATTTCCACCGGTCTACCGAGATCAGGCGCCAGCTTAGGGGGAACAGTGGGACAAGCGCAGTCTGGTCACATCCCTCCATTGAATCATGCGTCAATGGGAATTAGCGGTTCGTTACGTCTCATGCTGTCTGAATCAGGACCAAACACTGGATCTGACAGATTCATCCGGCAACGCTCTTGTCAGGTGGCTAGGACGAAGTACTACCGCTCGTTGAATAGGGAGGGGTAGATAACATGTGGATACAAACGCCCGAAGAATGGCGGCCAGTTAGTTCGGTGGAAAAGAGGACTAAACCTATTTGTGACGCTGCATCAAGTTCACGTCAGTCTGATGAAAAACAGTCCCGACTAACGTCACGGATTGAGATGACCCGTTTCGCCCGAGAAACCCAACTGACGGGAGCATCCGTTGCCAGTCTGCCGGCGTGCTCTGCGACCGCGTAGTGCCTGTCTGAGTGTAAGGTTTAAGTTTCATACAACAGGTTAAATTCTACACGTTGGTGGACCATTAACGGTATCTGAATGATGGAACTAACGGAACTCTGTGAAGCGGAGTTGATTGTAGCTTAGAATCAAACAGGAATGTCTTATTAATTGCACCCTCGGACTATGCAACCCCCAACTACCAAATGAGTCGGACTCTCTAGTCAATGACTCCGGGTGGTATCCCACGAATCCCATCTTCTGGTGTCTTACAGGTCAGAGGCCGCGGTGACGTCAAAAGCCAGCTTCTTCCCGCGGTATAAACGCCCGGTAAGTAATCAAAGCTATCCGTATCCTGAGGGTTTATTCCACCCATTTTCACCTGCCACCTCCTCCATACGGTAGTTGTGCCTTTTTGCTGATTCAGCAGAACTCACAAACAGATATAGAACGATCCCACTATGGTTGTGAGGCCACAGAAGTGAGAAATATGACATTCAGCATTTTTGCAACTTGCTTGTGCAGCGTCACGTCACAGTTTATAAACGGTCCGACAAAACTAGGTGGAGGGCTTGGCATGTCTTAACTATTATGGGGAATGTCTTAGTTCTCACTCAGTCTACCACTGGTTCACAAATTAGTTTTACTAATGAAGGCACCTTTCAGCATCCATCGTCCGGGTGAATAAACTACCATAAACACATACCCCGTCAAGGAAATACTTTATTTTTATTACTCATGAGTAGTAGGGGATTCTGGTTTCCATATAAAGTGAACATCACCCACAAACTGATCGCCGCTCTCACACACATTGTCCGTAGAATTTCCAGTCGGCCTTCTTCGAGTTTCGCTCTCATTCGAGCTCGTCAGTAGTGCATATATTTGCCACGGCTGGGATTAGCACTCCGGCCACACTTTCCTGAGGCGACCGTGTTGACCACTGTGCCATGGACCTCATATTAGGCACGACCGAATAACCAATTGTGAACGCTCAACCACTTTCGCTGGTGGACAATGGTCAGGTTGCCCAATCGCTTCGAGAGGAGACACAGTAGCCATCCTACTAACTTCAATCGATGACCCCTCGACTGGGGGTTTTCCCCAAATAGAAATCACAGAAATCACTAAATTTCTGAGCGATAATCTGACTACTGATGCGTAGCAGTAGGGGCTTTTGGTTTCCATACAAATTAAACACCATTCTCAATTGATCGCAACTGTCGCATTCCCAGACTTTCCAATCGATGATGATTCAGTTTTGCCCAACGTGAGGTAAATGGCGCAGTGGTCAACACGGTTGCCTCGAGAAAGCGTGGCCGGAGTTCTAATTACGGCCATGACAAATAAATGCTCAACTGAAGAGCTCTAACAAGAGCGAAACCATGTTTAATCTGGTCATTTACAATGGCTGATGCTGCTGGTTCCAATCCGTGCGCTGCCATCCATCTGCTGAGGTGTGTTGAGGATTGGCGAGTTTCTGTCTAGAATCGTGCCTTTTCTCCACAATAATTAAACCAGAAAAACCGATTGTGGGACAACGACGGTCATTGCAAGGAGACCGGGAAAGCAAGCTGTAAGCAAAGCACAACAGAAGCAAAGCTAGACAGACCAGCAGCTAGCGACCGGAAATTGCAATTGCAATTGTGACCTTGGACGGTCGAACAAACGAGAAAACACAGACATGCAGCCAAACAATGTCAATAGTGTCAACAGTCAAAATGAATAGCAAAGTAGTCGGGATACGTGGCAAACCAAGAGTGTCTCTACAGAGGTCTCCCTTAGACGAATTCAAGCTTGAAGGCCTTCGACAAAAGGAAAAGAAAATAGAGCTAGGGACACTGAAGTTACCGTGGGTTGAGTGGGGGTGGGGGCCAGCGTATTCAAGAACAGCTACGTATGCCACGTTGAAGAAGGTTGATAACGATGAAGAGGGGTCGGTCTGCTTGCAATATCCGGAATTGTCCATGCGTCCCTAAGGTGGTGCTGTCGGAGCGGGCTACCCAACCCACTAGAACTCGAGGGGAAAATGATGGGAGATAAGCTTTCCCCACTGCTGCAACGACAGACGGGAGTGTGCTCTCCCCTCACCGTGCTCTGCACATGACCTGTAATGTAGAAGGAGAATAAGTATCTGGCAAGCAAAAATTATGTACAGGCTCACCATGTAACCTTCTAATGTTTGTTGAACTTCACGTATTGCTGTACAAAATGTTTTTTGTCATTTTTTGTGTTTTGCGGTGTTTTTGTTTCTGAAATGAGAAAGTTACTTGGGTGAAAAAAATTACGTGTAATAAACGTCTACATAGCGTTGTGGGAAATGAACGCGACGCCCTGATCGGGTGTGGCGCGGGGCAGGTGGTGTAGGGGCGTCTGGCGGAGTGGACGGTGTAGGGACAGGGACTTCAACGGATGGCTGCGGAGAGGGATGGGCAGTTTCGTTGTCTACACAGGCGACTTTCAAATGATCGACGGAAACAGTGTCATGGTGACCATCACGGTCGGTCATTAGGTGCTTTGGCGTTCGTCGAAGCACTTTAAAGAGGCCCGAATAAGGAGGTTGAAGCGGCTTCCTTACATCGTCACAGCTGACGAGTACNGCATACCATTCGTCCTCGAATGGTTTAGTGGAACGGTTCCATAGGCAACTTAAAGCTTCGCTTTGTGCCGCCGCTAATCCGGCATGGAGCGGAATCCTTCCCTTCGTTCTTCTAGGGATCTGAAACACATTGAAGGCCGATCTCCAGCGCACCCCGGCAGAATTGGTCTATGGCTACACCTTGCGTCTGCCTGGCGAATTTGTTTCACCCCATCCATTAACATCCCTACTTCCTTCAGCCTTCGCTTCCACATTATCTCTATATATGCGGCAAATTCAACCCATACCTCCATGTGAGCAAAATAGGTCATTGCAAATGCACAAGGATTTGGCCAACTGTTCATATGTACTCGTCAGCTGTGACGATGTAAGGAAGCCGCTTCAACCTCCTTATTCGGGCCTCTTTAAAGTGCTTCGACGAACGCCAAAGCACCTAATGACCGACCGTGATGGTCACCATGACACTGTTTCCGTCGATCATTTGAAAGTCGCCTGTGTAGACAACGAAACTGCCCATCCCTCTCCGCAGCCATCCGTTGAAGTCCCTGTCCCTACACCGTCCACTCCGCCAGACGCCCCTACACCACCTGCCCCGCGCCACACCCGATCAGGGCGTCGCGTTCATTTCCCACAACGCTATGTAGACGTTTATTACACGTAATTTTTTTCACCCAAGTAACTTTCTCATTTCAGAAACAAAAACACCGCAAAACACAAAAAATGACAAAAAACATTTTGTACAGCAATACGTGAAGTTCAACAAACATTAGAAGGTTA
>QNGE01004890.1:41981-52794 GCA_008508345.1 Paragonimus westermani | reverse complement strand
CTCACCAAAGTGGGAATATAGCAATGGCACGGACAACCTCTTCCTCACTAGTGAGCGTACCCAAACTGGAATGCTGCAACGATTGTGAACACTTTGTGATTACACCGTCATGAACTCCCAACTATCGAATGAATGCGATTTATAGGAACTGGCATTTTGTAGAGCTGAGGTGAATTTCCACATCTTGACGGGATACGAAGATCAGTAAATTAAAGGCAAACGTATGCACGATCGCTGTGATAGCTTAGATCGTTTAATCCTTAGCAATATAAACTAAATCCCCCTTAGGTACAACACTGCAGAATTTAGAGAAGGCTTAGAGTATACGGAATAACTGATATTCCCCTAGTGTTTTCGAAACTAATCACTCAATAACTTGGAATGATCCAGGTGATTCAATTTCACAGTAAACAGCAGTTATCTCTTCATATGGAATATTTTCCGTATGCAGCAGAACATCTTGTCGTAGTTATAGTTATGCATGAGAAGGTAAGTTAGAATAACCATGGTCTACTAAGTACATCTATACCGAATCATATGGGCCACTGAAATCGTCGAAAAAGAGTTCTGAAGATGTGGAACGAACGGTTAGGAGGCCTGATCGACCGCAATTTCAGGATCAACGGCTGCATGCTGCATACAACGCGTACATAAAACCTTCTGATGTCTAATGAGGAAAAAGTGTATTGTGGAAACAGCGACCACTCCTAAAGACAGCATGATTCTTAACAAGTCCTTGCCAAAGTGAAATGGGTTGATCGAATGTTTCGCGTTTCAATCTGCATACAGAGTGGGCTGTATTTCATCCCAATACATATTTGTACATACATATGTTGCAGGCAAAAAATAACTTCAGTTGTTAAGCCGTAATCTCAGTCAAGATTTTTCATCTTCACAAATGTGCATGATCTCAGTAAAACATGTTTTGAAACAAAACACTGACAGTTGTTTCAAGTTTCACACAAATGACCAAAGTCCTGTGTTCCAAACAATTCCACAGGTGAAAAGTAAAAACGTTAAAAATATGCTCCATGAGACAACGTTTAGATCCATAACCGTATAACTGCCATGTGATTTACAGAATTCCTCTCAGAGAGCCGTTGAGATATTCAAGAACCGGGCTTGGATAAAACAGCCGACTTCGTGATACTTGCGATGAGTTCGTAACTTATTTTGTAGCCAGATGTTAGGTTGGATGAGGTGTGGTCTACAAAAGGTCAACACTAATCACCAGGCCCCTTGAGAATGCACGTCACCTTGAAGATTAAAATCTCGTTCATAATTTTTGGATTGAAGGCGACGCGGCTTGCAGTTCTCGCTACAAACCCCGTGAATACGTTGACAAACACGAACCGTTGATGTGAGCCAGCACAGGCTGATATGTTGCGTTAGCTATAATCAACCCCTTTGATGCTGGCTAACTGACGGGGACTTGTGGTGGAATACCGATTCTAGGCGCATCTTCTGCATGAATGAACCAGAAGGCCGACCAGGCTAGGTGAACACACGCACTGTAAGCCGTTTTTAATCGATACACGGACGTCTTTACAACGCCACGAGTGACGAGGGGTCCTATCTAGGAGGACGCAGTTGAGAATGGAGGCTCAACCATGACTAATTACAAAGCCGCGCTAATTAGGTCGGTCGCTCTATCACAATTGGTCTGTGTGAACAAAAGCGTCACAGATCGGAGAACGAACAATACCAGTTGGAGTCTCGTTGATGATGAGTCCAGGCAAGTATGAGACGGGTTATGCAGTAAAGTATCGGTTTGGTGGAACGTACAGGAAAAGTGTTGAGTATTGGATCGTCGCTTTGGTTACGAGTTCAGTTGCTTGACCCAAAACCGAGAAATGAGAAGAGACGCGGTAACAAAACTAGGTCACAGAAGCTCTGAATTTATAGGGCGAAACGGTTACCATAGATGACCAACAGACACGAAGCAAATCAAATGAAACAGGCATATATGGCAGTCACGACGTTAGAACAAATCACGCTACAGGGGAAATCAGAAAGTAACGTGAGAAAACTGATCGATACAACTCCGTATGCGATAATCAATAGCGTGCCTATTATTCCGCTCATTCAACTTTGTTTTCTAGAGCACCTGTTTTGAAAGTTTCACAGGAATTTTTGTCGCCACCGTCAGGACGAAAAATGACTCAAATTATGGTAATGTCAAGCACAAATGACTAGCATAACAACGAATAAGTTCCACACAAAAAAACAGCATAATATCATATCTGAAACAGAGACAACGAATTGCGAAAATTGAGCCATGTAATTACAGTGGAAAAAAACATGACGTAAGCATCACATTTAATCTCCAAGTGATGAATAGATGGTCTAATACAGATTTATTGCTGTATGCTCGAGAACGGATTAAATGCTAATTCAGTCTCATAAAAAAACACGAAAAACGCAGAACACGACGACAAAAGGAAGAAGAGAAGATTTTTTGTCAAATTCACACCGCCTGCGATTTGGGAATTAGTATTATTATTATTGTTATTGTCTCTAAAGTGCGTATATCGACAACCGAAACAGTTACCATAGCGAACATAGCATTCGTCACTGTCCAAAGCTTGCAACCACATCTATGGCGACGTTCCTAGTCAATGATATTCAACGCTATTTGGACCCCAGCCGAATAGTGTTGATAAAGACGATATTTTCGTGACAGTAGTAAGCCGAATCAAGGGTTGCTCATCATGCTATTTGGTTCATCCATATCCAGAGTGTACGAACAAAGCATAATGTGGAAAGTGTGCACAAAACGTGTCTGCAGGTTACCCAAAATGTGTAGAGAACACGTTCAAGAGGATGAAAGCTGGGTTTTGCGCACGCTATGGGTGTATCGATCAACTGTTCACCATCCATCCGCTGCTCATAAATGACGTCACGTTTACCNACGTCACGTTAACCAGTGGAAAACAGCAATCGTGTTCTTGGCCATCACGGTAGTCAGTGATAGTCGAGAGCTGTTTGTTGGAAATGCCTGTTGAACAGTAGGTTATCTGGGGGCTTATGGCAGGCTATAGCTACCTTTCGACGCCCCCTGTGGAGTGGTGTGAGACCGTCCTAACCTTTTTCTGTTCAGCTTTGAAGATGACGAGGTCTTTTGCCGAGATGTGGACGGACCCACCATCGATGTCATAAAACTGTACCCTAACCAACAGATTCATCGAGTTACAATAAGTTGATAGTATTGCCTTGGTTCGTAATACTGCACGTATAGTATAAAGAGCCCTAATACCGTCCAGCGGTTGAGGTGTTGCCATGTGTTTGGCGTCGTTCAAGCGTAAAGTGTCCTTAAGACTGACTGCACTTACTTTGAGTGGTAATAGTCTGGGAGTGGACGAAAATTTTATTTACCTCGGGGGTAGCATAACAGACGGCAGTCATGGTACAGGAGAAATCGTCTCATAAACTACTAAAGCCCGACTGGCTTTTGTTGGCCCGAAGTACCACCTCTTTCTGTTAAAAGGCAGGGTGTGTTACTCTTCGACGGTTTTGAAACCTGACCGTTNTACTGTTCGACGGTTTTGAAACCTGACCGTTCAGCTTCGATGTTGCTTGTGAATTAGGTGGTGGATAACGGTTGTTTGCACAGTATTACTCATACGCGGTGACAGCACTAGGTGGGCAGTGATGACAGACGGCGACAAGATTGGAAACAGACAACTGCCCACTATGTTCATGGTTTCATTCTATCGACCAGTTTAAGCGTATTGTGGATATCCAAATGAGCACCAAATAATCCAAAGTATTCAAATTACATGGCTGCTGAAACGTTGAGCACACATATGAGCACCGATGCGTTAGATTCATCGTAGTTAGTGGATTTGCGTGGAGCAAATCATGAGCAGACCATTAGCGCAGCAACAATTGTGAACGGCATTTTTTAATCCACTATGTGACAGAAAGAGACGGAACACATTTCCAAGTGGCCCAACACGGACTGCGCCAACGTGTTTAAGGCTCTACTACGCACTCGCGACTCTCAAGATATTGACGTTTTCCGAAGCAACTTTGATCAAGCGTTAAACACTGATTCTCTGTTGGCAGTAGATGCAGAAGAAATCACCTGCGCTGTTGTGTAACTGAAAATTTTTACCACATCTGTTTTGTACCACTGTGACGCTCATTAGGTTTATTGTTCTCTCCTCATCTCTTAAACCTACCCAACTGTGTTCTTTGTAATCGATCCATGAAAATAACCAAAATGTTCGAATTTTACAGTCCTTACAATCTCCAGTGACTGGAACAAGGGAAATCTATGTATTAAACTATACAAATATCAGTATGAAAACAGCAACTGGGGTGAGTCAGAAAGACGGTCAACATAGGTTATGGACGACGTATTTGTTACCAGTTGCGCAGTCATTCTTCCAAATCGTGGGCTTGATTGGTTGTGGGCCAAAGGAGGTCGTGTCCGCACGCATTTCTTCTGGGCGCAGGGTTGCGCGATCGGATGCTAATGGCTTCGAAAACGGTCAAAATTGGGAACCTCACCATTTTTGATCGATTCCTTGGCATTCGAAAGATAGCCTGAAAAGCAGCTTTCTTACTGACAGAAAGACTGGAGTCGGTCAAGTGAGTAAATGAACAAAGGGAGATCCCACGGTCGAAGTTAACTCAAGGAAACTGAGAAAGTCGATTGAAACAACCTACCTTGCCGTTCAATTGTGCGTGAGTTTCCGTTCAACATCCGTTATCATGTCACAACTCAAAGAAAAACTTCCATTCTCTACAACCAGTTGTTCTGTGTACTCATTTCTTTGCTCCTGTCGAGCATCATATATTGATCGTACAACAAGGTGATTGTCTGACAGAGCGAGTAAACATCATTCTGGGTGGTAGAACAGTGGTGTGATTGGAACAGTTTCAAGCACGATTGCTGCTTATTTGACCGACTCCAATCATTCTGTCAGTAAGAAAGCTGCTTTTCAGGCTGTCTTCCGAGTGCCAAGGAATCGATCAAAAATGGTGAGGTTCCCAATTTTGACCGTTTTCGAAGCCATTAGCATCCGATCGCGCAACCCTGCGCCCAGAAGAAATGCGTGCGGACACGACCTCCTTTGGCCCACAACCAATCAAGCCCACGATTTGGAAGAGTGACTGCGCAACTGGTAACAAATACGTCGTCCATAACCTATGTTGACCGTTTTTCTGACTCACCATAGTTGGTGTTTTCATATTCATTGTATTGTAATTAGCCTGATGACCAAACATAGAAAACAAGTCTTGTTCACTACTCTGTCGTTCTCGTGACTTCAACGGGTATGTTTGATCAAAAAAAATGTAAACATTAACATGACAGCATATTTTCAGATAAGCATAATCATATTCTGGATTACTTCGGTGGAAGACCACGGCGGAAAATCAAGTGCAGTCACAATTACATATCAACGCTGTCTTGTCACCACCCCTGGCCAGTCTATTGGGACTAACGCGCGTGAGGCTTAGACCGATCAGATCACTACATTATATTTGTTCGGCTACTTAAACACTACAAGTAGCTTCATGGAAAAAATTAACTGCACAACCAGATCGTTTGTGTGATGAAAATTCGACTTATGAAACATCCTACACAAGCACTCACGCTAAACCCAACAGAATATAACACTTCCATGAGCTGCAAAAGCAGCGAATAAGAAAATAGTGCGAAGATCGCTAGGCCACAGACGAAAGGAGGATGAAGACGCTCAGCAGTGCCAGCAAACATGACCATGAAGGAAACAGCTGATATATCGCATGATTTCAAAAACAGCGTTCCTTTGATTCAATTCGTCGGGACGATAAGAAGGTAATAGTTGCGGAATGTTGAAATTTCGTCAGCTGCATACTAAAAAAATACCAAATATAACAAAAGGACTTCGCAAGAATAGTTAGACAGTAAATTTAGGGTGAAAAGGTCGCTATCATGAGAGATGGACGGGGCGAATTGTTAACGTTTGCACAGACAACATTGGCTATTTTTGTTGCATCAAAATGGTTTCATTGATGATTAAAATTTTGGAGTTTCAGTCCTGATCAGGTTGACGTCTCGACCTGCATCCAGGATGTGCTTCGTAACTGAAGACGACGGGTTTAGCGCTTCGTTATTCGTCTGATTGTCCAGTCGCACAGCACATCCAATCAACCATTTTTGCGAGGTGTTCACCGATGCCTACCGGTTTTGCTGATATAACTGCCGATAAAATAGCAAATGAAAGGTGACACGTGTCTCACATTGTCAAAAAAGTACAGGCTGTGGCGGTCACACTTTTAAATTGTTGATGTCAAGAGAAATTCGCTATAAAGAAGCCAGCCTCGTTGCTCTACATAGCATAATGCGGCTAAAGGTTTTTCAAGTGAAAGTTCTTTGGCGGTACATGTCTCTCCCGCTTTCTCCCTCTGCCTTTGACACCATCTGAATGAGGTTTCCTGAAACCAACGCGAGCCGTCTGCCTGCTTTGACAAATAGCTCGAGAGGACTGTTCCAGCAAGCACCCTTGAAGATTTTAAACAAGACATTTCTGAAGTAGGTCTGATGTTTGGTTGATCCGCTGTATTTTCATATTTCAGTCCAAGTTGGAATCTACATAGAACTGTCTAGCAGATTTAACGACGGGTTGTGTGCGATTAGAAAATCTGCTTCAACACATTTTGTTCATATTCGTCACAGGCGGAGTAGTCAAAAACTGCTTACGGCATTCATAGAGCGTCAGTGTAGACCTCTTACCTGTTAAAGAGTCGACTGTTCTCAACTCGATTAAAGATATGGTGATGCTAGCCACTCGTTCTCAAACAGCCCCGACAACGCCGAACAGTATTGCTTTGCACTGTCGAGTTTTAAGGTGGTTGTGTAAGACTGTAGTGGTAAGAAATGGATATTTCTGATTGGTTCCCTCAACTGGGAAGCAGCATCAGTGTCCCCAATGCTATGGTTAAGATCGTCTCTGACGATCGAGAGATTTCTAGGGAATTTAAGGGGTTTGCGTATATGGTGACCATGAGAGCGGCGTAACTAATCAATTGTGAAACGTGGCAGCCCAAATAGAGTGAAAACCGCTTTCGGGTATTCGACGAAAGATAACCGCATTCAGTCGGACGCATCAGGCGAGCAGTGATGACGTTCTTTAGCTACGAGTCAGGGTAATTTACGCATTCACCGATGAAACACAAAGTGAATAAGGTGAACAAATACACGCAAACAACAACAAATCCAACCAGATGTTAACTTGGTTGGAATTTAGATGAGACCCAACTGTGAAAAGTCAGGGCTTCGGCTGGATTCGAACCAGCGACAGACACAGCAAGCCTCAACGCGGCAAGCGCTCTACCAGCTGAGCTACGAAGCCATACCGGGAGCTCGGAAATTTCACATTTGGAATTGTTGTTCAGCACGGCGATGACCCAATACTTCTGAAAATGTTACAAAAAGAAAACAGAAATAAGAACTCGAGGAAATAAGAGTAAATAGAACAAGACAGTTTAAATGCAAACATGCTGTCAACTGCTGAGCGTCACATCAGATTGCGTTTCTAACTACTGATGTGTGTGATCGTGAAGTCAAACGATGCAAGTGACATCTAACAAACTCACCGAGCGAAACGGCCAATCTTCAAAATTTCCAACCATTTCGTTGCATGGCCACCTAGTGAGACCATCCCACGGTTAATGGTTTCAGTGAATAAGCTTGGTGCAGAGCACATGGTCTGACTGATGCATATGGCACTTTTAGTTGCTCACCAACTCATCGCCTATCTGAAAATTTCTTGGGGCAAGGAAACGGCTGCATTGTTTACGCAGTTATTCCATTTAACGCTTGCTAACCGACAGAGACAATGGTCCATCACAGCTAGAGGGCTGGCACTATCTTCACGAGTCGGTCGTTTTCTGTTATAGAAGAAAATGATTGCACACAAACACTATACACCCCTCCTCAAAAAACCGAGCAAATTTTCAACGCCACAGATAAAGAAAGTAAAGCACATCATCGTCAATCGCGCCAACACTGTACCAGCAAAGTTGATGTGATGAAGCTGCCGAAGTAGATGAAACGATCCGCATTTTCAAGCAGACCGGCTGCAATAAACATGGAAACAAAAACATTCCGTTGCTGAGGATACATTTTAGAAGTAAGTAAGGGCCAGAGAAAATGGGCAAAACACTGCCTTCATATAAAATGACGATCAGCAACCCACTAGAAGGAAACTTTGTACCGAGGTCGCTGAATTTCTCATGTGTAACTTTTAGAACGTCGTCTACGACAAAGTTACATGGGATGAAACCGGAAGCCAACCGCAAACACCAACGAAAACGACAAACACCTGTAGATAAGTCATACGTTTGTTTCACAGGAGAATATAACTATTTTAAGACTCATTTTTCTAGAGCTCAACTAGGGCGAGAGAGGAATGAGAACAACCGACGTGAAAGTAGACTTTAGTTCAAGAAACACAACAGGCGTTGATTTGTTTTAGGTATCGGGGCTCCAAGACCAGCAGTAGGGTCAGTGTGATCAAAGCGATTAGGAGTACGTGATTTGGTAAGCCGACGGAATATTAAACCAGGGGGTATACTGGGCGTGATGAACAACATCAATGCTTCCGTAGCTGTCACAAAATTGGGATTTTTTCTTAATAACGAGAATAACTGTTGACAAGCACCAATCACGAAGAGCCCCTTAAGTTTCTCAAATTGTCAGAAAAACCATACCAATTCTATGGCCAATCCCTCACCATCATTTTTGAGATGAAAGAGAAGATTTAGAACTGGGGCTTCGTCACCTTTCAAAAACTTGAGCGTCGAGAGAGCTTCTATTTCTAACGCACGGCTCTCTGGAGCGCAACTACTTACGGTTACATTCCAAACCGTGACGGTGAGTATTCCGAATAAACAACAGAATCCATGTAATCCCACTAACAGAAAAGACACGTCGAGCCCTGGGATATTTTATCGTAAAAGTGCGCGTCGGCTGGTTAGCAACATTCGCTGAGTAGTATCATAATGGCGTTCGCGTACTGAGTTGTGAGAACTGTAAATGCGTGCATTAGCATCGACTGACAGAATAGCAACTGTCTCTGCTGACCGTGGGAAAGTCAGCGTGGCGTTGGCTTTGAAACATTGTCTTCCGTGGTGGATAATCCTCGATTTAAGTTCAAAAGGTTGTGTTAATGAGCACATACATGACTCAGTGTTACAAGAAGAATGTTGGGAGGCGCACTTTGTGGACAAAACATTGCTAACAAAATGAATGTCTATAACAAAAGGGATGAGAGACCCAAGTAGCAGCGCTTGCAATGTTCCCACGGAAAACAACTTTGGTGGGCATCCGAGCAACCGCATTACTAACTCATTCACAACTCCATCTAGCCATGATTGCACATGACCGATACTAAGAGGTGTCTCGCGTGCAATGGATTATTGTGTAATCCTATGACAAATCGTCGTGTTCAAGCTCAAAGGGGGCCAACACAACAGTAAACGATGCCAACTGAAGAGATACTTTTTTGGGCGGAATACTGTAACCGAAATGGCTGTTCGTAAGGGGAGATGTGAACGATGTCACTACTAGATGTCAGTTCTGTTGTAAAGCACAATCTGTAGACGGCAGAATTGAAAAATTCGTGCCCAAATTTATACGAAAGCAAAAACCATTGACGACCACGCCTCACCACTTGAGAAAACCCCACCTGCTAAGTACATCGTATACCAAGAAAAACCGGAGCGCCCAGTAACAGCTCTGTTAGTCAAAATAGTACTCAAACATAACTACCTCATACCAGTAGTGTTTTAAGCAATTGCCTCATCCTCATCGCAATCTATAGCATGAATCGTACAACCACTCATTTTGTGAAGCATGAAAAAAGAGGAGCACCTCTGTGTGCAAACAAACCGATGAACAACAGTATGTAGTGGGACGTGTTACCAGAAGGCGGAACCTCGTAATCACATCAGACAAAACTAGGTGACTAATGCTGACTCACAACACTGATTCAAGACCGCAACCAGCAGCAACGCTGCTCAACAACATCGTCATTCTTGGCATTCGTCCTTGTGAGAGCAACTTAGAGAACTCTGGTATAAGATCCGCAAGTGTATGAAAGTGAGAACTGCTGGCGATCAAATGTGTCTAAATTCTAGCCACTCCGCTGATAAACAAAAAATTCTGAACCACCAACAGCTACGTAACAACGATCAGGAGGAGTGCTTGGCCGTCAAACGACTAACGAATGAAGCCATGGCTTCCAAGTGAATCAAGGACCCGACTGCATTCGTTCAATTTCAAAGTATGAGTTAACTACAACTGCTTCCACCATCACGCTATCATCAACACCGAAGTATTAGTAAATCGCGCTGATAAGTAACTGTTACACACACATGAAGAAAAGATCAGGCTCGAAGAGAGACAAAAATGAGGGGAGAGGGGGACCTAATTAACAAAAACGACTGTACATACTCGAATGTTTAATATAACTTATTAGCTAGTGTACAATTATAAGGTCCCGAGAGCGTCGGAAGGTGAGCACTGAAACACACCAAATGAAATTACCCTGAACGATATACACATAGGTTTGCCAGCAATTAACCCAAATCGACTAAAAACCACAAGGTACCAAAGACGCTGAGTAACACACTCCCTGATCAGCCCAAAAGTGTCCTGTCGATGTAGTGGCCATGGTTTCATGTAATGTTGAACCTTGGTAAACGCCAACTCATTTATTAAGTGCCCAAAACGTCGACGGCCGATATCGTTCCGCATCGCACGTCAACCCACAGCAAGTTATCGTCTCAATAGACGGCAATAAATCGGTGGCTCATT
>QNGE01004890.1:7177-27476 GCA_008508345.1 Paragonimus westermani | reverse complement strand
TCTCCGTCGGAGCGTACGCCGATATAATGAATACACAACACCTTTCTGATTTGCGTCGACAGACTTTAACCGATGTATTGAGTCTGACAGCGCACAAGCGACTGCTCACTGGGATCTAATCGATCAAACATTGCTCTGCTCGGGAACTCAGTGCGATTCCTACTCCAGCTCGACCGCGAGATTCAGCTTCGGCGTCACCAAAAACCCTGAGACAGAAGAGCTTGGATCGACAGCTATCTAGATGTGAGCTCAAATGGATAACTGTGCTAGAGTCGTAGACTCGCGTCTCTGACATATAGCACACATCAAGCTCCAGACTTGAGAGAGTACTTGCCAGAGCAGTTTGCTGACCAATTTGTCGGAGAGTGCGGACATTGAAAGCGCCAATGTTTACCAGTTGTCTTGGCCTCAGAAAACAATTATCGCCCGAAGGTACATGGAAGACAGAAGAAATAGGGGGTGAAACATTAGGAGAAAGACATGGTCGATTAGTAATCACTCCTACGTGGTCAGCAGTGCGACATACAATCCTATGAGTGTAACTGCTTTTCGTCTGACTGCTCCCCTTTGGCCTGTCTGACAAGGTTGCACCTGGAAAGACCGGAGTCCTAGTCAGCACCTCGCCAAGGTAGCAGTATAGGTAGGGTATATATATATTACATTATATATATATACACATATATAGCAAGGAAAATTCCGAGTCCGAACCNTACACATATATAGCAAGGAAAATTCCGAGTCCGAACCCCACCGACCTACACAACGAACGGGCGCGACACACTGCCGAAACCACAGTCAAACTAGCTGGCATGGTGGATGAGGCGCATTTCCGAACAAGTCGCTTAACGCAATCATACCAGCGTTTTGACTTTCGCGGCTGCTGATCGATAATAATTGGTCACTGGTACATCTGCAAACGTTTTAGCGCTTGAGAGGCAACGCAGGGCTGAAAACCAGCATGCATCGGTGAGTATGAATGGCCAAAATGAAAATACGATATTACCCATAACGGACTGCGCGCTTGCAATTTTTCCAACAAACCAGGAATAATAAACAGCCACACTGAGAAACAAAAGAGACTTGCAAATTACTAAAGGACTAATTTCAAACTAGCAACTGTCTCATAGAGTCGCAGGCACGTCATGAAGCTTTTAGGTTTGCCGCGCCATCCGCAGACTCAGCAGAGGCTTTGAAACCATGTTCTCTAAACGTTCAGTGATGCGCGGCGATACTCAGTTAGGTGACCTCAACACCGAACTGCGTTGCCCGCTATCTGATAACAGGTTTAATTTGACCATTATGGCCGTGACTTGGCTTTGGGTATGGAGAATCATGACATGCAGCCTCCTTCAGCAACGGGTTCATAGCATCCTGATTGGCGTCTGAATGATAATTGAAAAATCTCGCTCAGGACGCCGTCTGATATGCTGAAGGTGAGAAGTCACTGGCGTTCGCCCTGCGAGTCTGTGAAGCTGCGGAGCGAACTCCACATAAACCAACCCGGCCAATCACCTTGTTCACCACAGTCTGCGTGTCTTCGGTAGAGGGGCTAATTAAGACAAGGCCACCCACATACGCCGTGTCCATCAACCTGGCGTCAGGATGCAGATCAACACTAAGCTCATTGGATTCTTCAAGCGCACATTCCAGATTGTCGTCCGTAACAAAAGTGAACAGGAACAGGGAGATCGGACACCTCTGACGAACACCACCGGAAAAGATGGACGACCGAGACAATTGACCATAAACCCTCACCCTGCTTGCAAAGCGAGCATACAGTGATCTCAAAAGATTCAATTATTTCCCTGACATTCCTTTGTGAAGAACGTAGTCCCATAGGACGTTACAAACAACCGAATGCAAAGCAGCCGTTGTCTAAAAAAATGCCACAACCGTCGGCGGATCAGAAGTGTACCGACACTCCAAGATCTGTCCCAAGGTAACAATTGTGATCAATGCATCTACATACTCCACATAAACCAACCCGGCCAATCACCTTGTTCACCACAGTCTGCGTGTCTTCGGTAGAGGGGCTAATTAAGACAAGGCCACCCACATACGCCGTGTCCATCAACCTGGCGTCAGGATGCAGATCAACACTAAGCTCATTGGATTCTTCAAGCGCACATTCCAGATTGTCGTCCGTAACAAAAGTGAACAGGAACAGGGAGATCGGACACCTCTGACGAACACCACCGGAAAAGATGGACGACCGAGACAATTGACCATAAACCCTCACCCTGCTTGCAAAGCGAGCATACAGTGATCTCAAAAGATTCAATTATTTCCCTGACATTCCTTTGTGAAGAACGTAGTCCCATAGGACGTTACAAACAACCGAATGCAAAGCAGCCGTTGTCTAAAAAAATGCCACAACCGTCGGCGGATCAGAAGTGTACCGACACTCCAAGATCTGTCCCAAGGTAACAATTGTGATCAATGCATCTACATCCGGACCGAAATCCTGCCTGTTCTTCTTCTTCTGAACCTAGTGAGCCTACATACTATGAGGCCAGTGAGTAAATTGGACGCTACAGACAGATGTCTCTGCGACTGTCACATAGACTTCAGAACCCATTTTTGAAAACCTGGATTACTGTTGATAAACACCAACCACCAGATATCTCTTCGGCTTCTCAAACTGCCCGAATGAGTTTTGTCAGTTCCGATCTCAACCTCTGCCTATCAACCATGAAAAGAGAACAGACCTCGTCTGAAAGCCTTGTTATGCCTCAATAACTTGAACCCAAGGGTCACTTCTGTTTCTGACGGAGGGCCGTTCAGAACGCAATAACTGATTATTCCAATCCCGTCATCTACATGGTCTGGTTGAGGTCAGCTGAACTGTTCTTCAAAATGTTCAGCCCACCTATCAATTTCGCGAGATTGGCTGATGATAAGTGGACCATCTTTCTGACATATGGTCTCATTTACACCGACTCGGCGACCAGTAGAAACACAGACCAAGGGAAAACGCTCTCCCCATCCCCAATAAAAAAACTCGTTTCGTCTCTCTAAACTGTCTGACCAAGTGATGCTCACGATCTTTGTGCAAACTTTCAGTCAAATTGCGTCTAGTTCTCGACGGTCATCATACTCAGAGCCAAGTGGAATCGAACGACGCTCGTTCATAAGGTTTACCGACGACAGAAATTCAGTTTCGTCGCAACTACACAGTTCCTCCGGAACACGCCTCTCCATAGAAAGCTTTCATAAGTGCTGCGATTTGTCCCCAGTGTTCGTCAGGTTCTCTCACCTGACTTAAACTGCGTAATTTGCCAATTAGTGCTTACTGGTAAGCGTTCTTGACACTCTCCTCGCTCGAACGTCAGCTCGGTACCTCTGCAAAAAAGACAAAACAAAACGGGCAAGCACAACAGCATGCTCTGAGCCCTAGTGGTTGCTCCTAAGTGTACGACGGTCTAACAGAGTAGCGTGACCTGTAGCTGACTGCTATACGACCGAGTTGTGTCCACAGCTAAGATGCATACGGAGGTCCCCACGCAACATAATGCCTCTTCCTGTGCCGAAATGCGACGTGCGAAATATAGGAATCGTGGAATGAGCATAGCTGTGGTAAGTCAGTGCATTGCGTCCGGACACAAAACGCCTCTCGGCCAGTTCTCTTCCGGAGTAAAACGACCAAGCCGAACATTAAAATCGCCGGCCAGTATGACTATGTAAGGTTGTTCAGTCTGCTTCAGAAGATCAACAAGGGCGTCATAAAACGCATCTTTGGTAAAAGCTGAACGGCTATTTGTCGGAGCGTAAACTGATATAATAAATACACAACGCCTTTGTGACAGCCTATAAGTGACTGTCGACTGGGATCCAGTCGAACAAACTGCTCTGTTCTGGATCTCACTGCTTGATCGAGACTCAGCCTCGGCATCACCAGAGATCCTGAGAGAGAACCGCTTGGATCGACAGTTAACTAGAGGTGAGTTCAAACGAATAGCGGTACCAGAAACGCAGGATCGTGTCTTCGATACACAGCATGCGTCAGGCTCCGGGCTTGAGAGCGCTTAGCAGAGCAGCCTGATGACCAATTTGTCGGAGAGTGCGGACAGTGAGGGCGCCAATGTTTACCTGTTTTCATGGCTGTAGAAAACAATTGTCACCCGAGGCCGCACGAAGTGCGGAAAATTCGAGGGGCAAAATAGAGAGACAAAGTCCTAGTGGTCGAATAATGTCATTGTCGGAAGTACGACAACTTCTGATACTTTCCGGTCGTTTATGCTGCGGAAGCGGTTGACGTGAGGACCGCACTCCGAGTGTCTGACTGAAAAGTCTGACCTGTGAAACAAGATACAGGTTCTTTATGGGGGACTCGACCTGGAACCAATGATTCAATAGTCTGATTCAGTTGACAAAGAGGGGCCTGCCTATCCCGGGGGTGCAGTGAATAAGATACTGATTTCTGATTCCGAGTACTGCTGCGCCCAGTGGATGTATTCGAAGCTACATCAGGCTTCTGGGTGATAGTGGATGCTTTCGACCGTACCGGATAATACGCCAGCAGTCGCGACCAATCGTCAAATGATCGAAGTACTCTTTGTTTGATAATACTTTTTCCAACCCTCTTCTTCCCGATTCGGAAGATAGCAGTGCCGCAACCATAAAAATAGTCCTGCTCTATGCTCATATGACCGTGCCTCACTACATGAACACCACTACGCCGTCAGTATTGCGACACACAATCCCGTGAGTGCATCTGCTTCTCGACCGACTGCTCCCCTTTGGGTGGTCTGAAGTTTGTATATGGAAGAACCGAAGTCCTAGCCAGCAAAGCCCTCCGCATAGATGCACTACACTAACCTGACCAACACGTCAATGTAGCAGATCAGGTCATATAATATATTCTCACTCAGAACCAAACCTTGTCACTTCTCTAATCTTTGCCTCGGGAGCCGCAGTTATTCATCGAAGTACAATGGATGCCAGAACCCCAGTAGTGACTGGGATCAGACTGATTACTGTGATTTTTGTAAGAGCTCCAAACACCTCACTTGAATATGGGAACTATTATTCAGAGAACCCGGCAAAAGCAGACGTCCCCTTTCGTCTACACAAGTTGCAACAACTGAGTAAAAGTCTCCACTAATGCCCCTCCGCCTTCTTTGAAAAGCGCCGGTACAAGATCACCAGGACCAGCAGCTCTATTGCGTTTGAATGCCGAAATTCAATTGCGGACTTCAGTTTTAGTGGGTGGTCCTGAATCTACCGACTGGGGTACTACATTACACGCTCGTGGCGAGTAACAGGAGAATGGACCCTCGAAACGTTTCGCACAGCAATTTAATCTCCCCGGCTCATTATGAATGTGTGCCATTCACCTTGTCAACAACTTTACTGACAGTCACCTCGGACCAGTAGCACGAGCAAAATTGAAGAGGTTGCCAGTGTTTTTTTAATCAAAGGCGGCCTACATTTCTTTAACCGTTTCACCAGTCAGGCGTCAGAATCGACGATCAGGCTGTCCTTCAGCTTCCTATGGATATCCCTTCTAAACTTATATGAACTGCCAGAAGAAATGCTCCGTCTAATACCCAACAACTTTGAGGATTTATGAGATCCAACGTATGCTCAGCCCACGAACTACCGTGCCGCGTGCTGCAATACCCGCCACATGAAAAGCTTAACACTTGGGCCTAGCGGTTATAAGGATCTTCGGGGTGAGAACTGCCAAACCTCATTTCTAGGATAGTTCTGTGTTTTACCGATGGTCTGGTCAGGTTATCAACAGCAAGTCACTGCCCAGCGAAAACAAGAACGAAAAACGATAACGTACCAACGCGTGGTCCAACTTAATGCATGTGCTCCAATAAGAACGAGTCCTGGATGCAGCCACACCACGTATAACAGCTACGTCAACCTCCGGGACCAGGTCGAATTCAGAGGAGAATGCCAAGTACGACATAGACGCGCACGATGTCTAAAACCAGTACTAGCCAAAAATAGCTCATGTTCAATGCACGGCTGCAACAACACGAACCTGCAGCCTAAACGAGACTCAACATCAGCAAGGCAGCCAACCTAGGTGCTCATATCCTTGGTCAGAATGACTAAATCAGAACAATGTGTCAACCGAAAGAGAGCGGCCGGTGCCGAGAAGGAAGGTTCTGACACCGACAACAGTGCAGTCAGTTGGATCATAAGCGCACGATGTCTAGGGCTGGTCTTGACTCAACATTCCAAGCAGACGGTGTAATGTCTACTACTAGCAAGAATCAAACCCACCAATGAGACTGCGGCCGTCGTGCCGAAGACTATACCCAATCCAGCCTGACAGGTAGCAGCGGCTGTTAAGTGTGCAACTAAAATCTAGCAAACGGGGTGGGTGCTTCAAATCTGCCACGTTAATCACAGTCCTGAATCCTAGCCTCTGACACGCTGCACATATTCACCGAGCCTAACGTTCGTGTTAGAGCAGTCTGTTAATGTACTTGTTCTAGAGTGCGAACGATGGAAGTGTCCATAGCAATTCGCATTCTAATTCCAGGTAAGGGAGGACGGAGACTTGAAGCTGAAAGTAAGGGATGAGAATTACCGGCACACGGTTACTATGATCAGCTAATATCCCTTGGGAAACTTGCAAAGCAACTGGTAGAAATGGGGGTCGGGAGGGGTTTGGGAACCAAATTTGATAGAACGGTGAAGGGTCAGCAGTATTACACCATTACCTATCCACCTTGCTGTATGCAGCTTAAAGAGTTACCCGACCTACACTGCGAGACGGCGGATGCACTGTGGAATTAATTGCTTTGCGACTGTTCACCGTTAAATGCAGGCTGAGATGCTGCCAGGACGTCCAGACCCACACAGAGGAGAATGATCAGGGTTCCCCGCCGAAGCCTTTAGTTCAGAAGCAGCAGTTCAAGGCAGCAGGTAGGTGGCAGTGAACCAAAACTACTATATTTTCCAGATAAAGATGCCAACCTTTTTCTAGCTCCCGACCTGGAAGGCCAGAAGACTACGGTTTGTTGGACTTCTGTCTGTTAGCCTTCCTGATATGGGTGACTGATGATGTGATTGTCACACTATCCAGTTCATCTTAACAGGTCATCGAGGTGCGCAAGCTGTCACGCCGCGTCAGGATAGTCTTGTTGGGACAGGAATGCCGTATTACCATACGTGAGTGGTATCGACACGAGACTGACTGGAGCGGCATACTCAGTAAGTTTGACAAAGGAGACGCGACTACACACCTGGTCGCACTTCGTAATTAAGGTACCCCTGGGATATGCAGCCTTAACACAGTAGAAATGGAAGGTCATCGAAACTGTTCCTCAGTGCTCAACTCTCTTCACTTACCATGGGCGAGCTCGCCATTCCCTTAGTTGACGGTTGAAGCGATCGACAGGCGCCCCGAGCCCGTGTTAAGAATAAGCTGAATGGGTTTGATAGTATTCCACCACATAAACTAGCCTTTCATCCGAACTCCTCAGCTAATCAAGTTACTCAATCGGCTACTAGTCGGTGCCTGAACTCCTCGCAGATACCTCCTCTATTTTCTAAATGAATTATGGATATCAAGAGGCCACAAAGACAATTTCTCACACTCCGTATCACGTCATAGTGCTCGCTACCTTGACGGTTTGCAGAATTCGAGTCCGACAGAATACGAAAACTTACCGGATTGCTCCGTTGGAGGTGCAGTCTAAGCTCCTTCAGTACATCTAGCCAATTGTTCGACAACCTGCCGACATGGTTGTTTCGTTGTCCAACAGGATTAAGGGCGAAGTGGCAATGAACCATTGGTTTGAACTTAAAAACGGCTTCATTAGCTACGCAAACAATTGCTGTGATCAAACTAGGGATAAGATTAATACTTACAGCTAAAAAACGGCTTAAAATCTGTGAAGACCACTGGTGTCTAACAGCAACTGTATACTAAACTAAACATAGTCCGGACAAGCAGATGGATGCCACTGGGAAACAACAAGGAAGACTTATGGTAGGACCGAGGTGGTCGACAATGCAACAGAATCTTGAAAGGTGAGTTAATCCACAAACCCGCGGAGCGTATTAAAGTTCATCGCATGTAAAAGGAAGAAAACAACGATATACCGTGAAATATGAAGCTTTATTGAGGCAATAACAGTTTAAAACTTCGTGAACCCCTTTTTGTATTGCGAACCCGGGGCCTTCAGAACCTTGATAACATTAAAGCTGACGGTTTTACTGAGGGGCCTGCATTCTCCAATTGTCACAGTGTCGCCGACATTCACATCACTGAAGAGTGAAGTACAGCTAGTAAGCAACATACCGAAAGCACGGGGATAAATGAACAGATATATTTTTATGCCTCTTTTCATATCGATTATACTTTTTTACGTACTTCAGATAATCACGACGTACAACGATAGTTCTCGTCATTTTCATTTTGCGAACGACTCCCGTCAAAATACGACCTCTAATTCTTACATTCCCAGTGAATGGACACTTCTTGTCAATGTAGTTTCCGAAAATAGCCTCTTTCGGTGTCTTATAACCTAATCCAATACTTTTATAATATCTTCCACCGTTCTTTCCTTTAACCTCTTGCTTTTGAAACGCATTTTCTTTCTGAAATTATACACATCGTCGGGCATACAAGACAACAAACCTGTTCAGCCATGCCGTCGCGACAAACTCAAAGCGCGTGACCTTGAACGGCTAAATGTGACGTGATAAAACAAATAAGCTAGTATTAGACTGCTTAGTGCCAGCGGTCGAAAGAAGCAAGTTTTTGTGCGCCCTCATCGTATTTCTTTTATTTCATTCGCGATTATTATTTTGCGCTGTATATATATGTCATAATAAATATGCGTGTGTGTATGACAAATGGTATATATAGATCAAACTGAATTTTACTTCTCTACAACATGCTGCGATTCACATGGCATACATGAGTACGACCGTTCATGTAAACCAAGGCAGCCTGCAGCAACTGGTTCGTTAGCATTACTAAAAATGGGTTGTGCCTGGAGTGACCCAGACAACGTGCAACAACAACAGGACACGAGTAGGGCAATCGAGAAACAAATAAGACTGGATGCAGAAAAAGCGATGAAGGAAGTAAAGCTTTTGTTACTGGGGGCCGGCGAGTGTGGAAAATCTACCGTGTTAAAACAGATGAAGATAATTCATGGTCAAGGATATCAGGAAGCAGAGAGGAAAGAATATGTGTGCATTATATTTGCTAACGTCGTTCAATCAATGCTAAGGATTCTGAAAGCCATGGAATCTCTAGAAATCGTTCCAGATACTTTCGACCTAGAACTTGAACTGAAAAATCTCAACGGGTTTCTAGCTAGTGTCGAAGAGGGTCGATTCCCGGATGATTTAGCTAACGTTTTGCGGAAACTGTGGAATTCACAGAGTGTACAAAAATGTTTCAAGAGAGCAAAGGAGTACCAGTTGAATGATTCAGCGGCTTACTATTTGAATGCTCTTGATCGGATATCAGCACCTGATTACACCCCTACGGAACAAGATGTGTTGCGGTCACGGGTTAAAACCACTGGTATTGTGGAAACCAACTTCAGATTCAAGGACCTAGATTTTAAGGTGTTTGATGTCGGTGAGTTTCACTGTAGTCTCTGATTATCTCAGAAGTCTAGTATCTAACGTTCGGTTTTTAGAGGTGTACAAATTTACGACAATGATTCTAGGATTATAACTGCAGTTATAACATAAGTTAGGGCAGACTCGTGGTAGCATTGACGATTTCTATAACGGCTAGTGTTAATCATAAAAATCCGATTAACAATNCCTTGAGCGGCTAAATGTGACGTGATAAAACAAATAAGCTAGTATTAGACTGCTTAGTGCCAGCGGTCGAAAGAAGCAAGTTTTTGTGCGCCCTCATCGTATTTCTTTTATTTCATTCGCGATTATTATTTTGCGCTGTATATATATGTCATAATAAATATGCGTGTGTGTATGACAAATGGTATATATAGATCAAACTGAATTTTACTTCTCTACAACATGCTGCGATTCACATGGCATACATGAGTACGACCGTTCATGTAAACCAAGGCAGCCTGCAGCAACTGGTTCGTTAGCATTACTAAAAATGGGTTGTGCCTGGAGTGACCCAGACAACGTGCAACAACAACAGGACACGAGTAGGGCAATCGAGAAACAAATAAGACTGGATGCAGAAAAAGCGATGAAGGAAGTAAAGCTTTTGTTACTGGGGGCCGGCGAGTGTGGAAAATCTACCGTGTTAAAACAGATGAAGATAATTCATGGTCAAGGATATCAGGAAGCAGAGAGGAAAGAATATGTGTGCATTATATTTGCTAACGTCGTTCAATCAATGCTAAGGATTCTGAAAGCCATGGAATCTCTAGAAATCGTTCCAGATACTTTCGACCTAGAACTTGAACTGAAAAATCTCAACGGGTTTCTAGCTAGTGTCGAAGAGGGTCGATTCCCGGATGATTTAGCTAACGTTTTGCGGAAACTGTGGAATTCACAGAGTGTACAAAAATGTTTCAAGAGAGCAAAGGAGTACCAGTTGAATGATTCAGCGGCTTACTATTTGAATGCTCTTGATCGGATATCAGCACCTGATTACACCCCTACGGAACAAGATGTGTTGCGGTCACGGGTTAAAACCACTGGTATTGTGGAAACCAACTTCAGATTCAAGGACCTAGATTTTAAGGTGTTTGATGTCGGTGAGTTTCACTGTAGTCTCTGATTATCTCAGAAGTCTAGTATCTAACGTTCGGTTTTTAGAGGTGTACAAATTTACGACAATGATTCTAGGATTATAACTGCAGTTATAACATAAGTTAGGGCAGACTCGTGGTAGCATTGACGATTTCTATAACGGCTAGTGTTAATCATAAAAATCCGATTAACAATGTTGTTTTTTCGAGCAGAACAACAAGCTTCAGGAGTGCTGACTTGCTTTATGTTCATAATCTATGAACAGGTCATCTGAGATGGCGAAATAAAGCTCTTGTTTTCCACAACAGCCCCCTTAATTTTAGCATTGGATTTTACTAGAGCTGGATTTGTGTTCGTAGAAAACGTGCAATTGCAAATGGTTATCATGGTAGCTGGTTGGATTGCTCAAGGATGTCAGCATGCTACAACTCAAAACTAGTTCATAGTAGAGAAGTTGTCGACCATGATAGTGACCATCATTACCCTGGTGTTTTTGTAACAATAACACGTCCGTTACCAGCACTGTTGTAATTTCAAGCGGCTATCATGAAGTTTGCAGTCTGTATAATATGAAACCAGCTCAATGCTAAGGAAACTCCAAATTCTTATCTGCCTTCAAATAAAACTATTTGGTAGGACAGAGACAAAAAACAACCTACAGTCTTGTATAGACTAGGTAGGCATACATAAACTGCAATGACCAACTTGTCTTTCTTATGCACAATTGTTTTCAACTAAGTTTATGGCATAACTAACATTGATAACCACTAATTACACAATAAATTCTAGATAAAACTCGTTGGACACTTGAACTCCACAATGCATTTGTGTTGTTGTCACTTTTCAGATATGTACACAAGGCAAATATCAACCACTTCCTGAATAATAACAACAATATTAATAACTTATCACAAGATATGAAGTCACAGATTAGCAATTACATTTTAACATTCGCGAGCTACCTTATTAAGTGCTAGACGAGAATTCAAGAAATGTTGTATCAACAGTTGCGTCTAACATAAAAGACCTTGGGTCGTTCACGTTTACCAGCATAAAATGATGATCAATGCCCTCAACTATTGTACCCTCCCCTTCCGCGTATGTTTAGTGTTTACACAACCCTTTCTAAAAAAAGCGAACGAGCAACTCACGAGAAAATTTTTAATGCAGTAATTCATCAAACATATCCAAAGGTTGTAAGCACTTCACCAGTGGAGCTGCGTAACCACATCAGGAGCTCAGGAATATTACATTTAGGCTCAATGAATCACCCAACCTTTTGTGTGTTATGAAATTTATTTAATGACCCAAGGGATTAATTACCCAAACAGGATTTCTCAAACTGTTCATGCTGAAATCCGCAAACGCTGCTACTGAGCACTGAAATCGCATCTGTCAATTAGGTTTCCTCTGAATAATAGACACAGGCATGTTATTTAACTAACGTAGCGACACTCCGTGGCAGCAGACATTTTAAGATTAATTGTCTGAACTGGTCCTTATCTTTTAACTCTGTGGTTTTTAGCCGGAGATACAAGCCACATTTAGTTTGGCAAACATGTAATGGGAAAACTTTGACGTGCGTAACATCACTGCTTCCAAAATTATCATCTAAAATAAAATGTTTCAAAAGACGGTCATCAGAAATGTAGTGCTCTTTAGGTTAAATACACATGAACACGTTTTCTAATACGCAACGTTTAACTTCAGAACAAGTAGTCTAGTTGGCCTTCATTAAACAGTTAGTTCGTCTAGATGTTATCTTATGCTGGTATCTGAGGAATCGAAGGTTTGCTGATAACTCAACAGGTGCTACATATTTCCCAACAGCAGACGGGAACCCCAGTAACTAAGCTACTCCGTAAGCAATCTCATAAGTTGAAACTAGGGTGTCCGATCAGCAAAACTTTACCTAAGTAAGTCTACGCTCATCTCATTCAGTCATAATTGTTAGTTACAAACCTTGTCCAAGGCCGACTGGTTGGACTGGAGTATACCTCAAAAACATTTCATCGTTAATTCTAATCGGATTAATATGAAAGAAAAAACACATTACTGACGAGTAGTCGGGGATATGACTTATTTTCAAGTTGACCATCGCTCACATTTGATCACCGCGTTCGCATTCAGATAGACTTTCCAACCAGCATCTTTCGAAAAGAAGCACTAGACTCGAGTTTCGCTCTCATTAGAGCCCATCGGTAGTGCATATCCTTGCCACGGCAGGGATTTGAACTCCGGCCATTCTAATCATGAGGTAACCGTGTTGACCACTGCGCCACTGACCCCACATTAGGCACGACCAAATTATCAAATCTGAGGGCGCAACCATTCTCGCTTGTGTGCACTGATCAGGTTACCCGATCGTCTCGAGAGGAGACACAGTAACTGTCCTGTTAACTCCAATCGATAACCCCGCGGTCGGGACTTCCGAGACAGGTTAAGATCACTGACTTCATTAAACGTGCAAGGCGATACTTTAGATCACTGATGAGAGCGAAACTCGAGTCTAGTGCTTCTCTTCGAAAGGGGCTGGCTGGAAAGTCTGTCTGAATGCGAAGGCTGCAATCAAATGTGAGCGATAGTCAACTTGAAAACAAAACACATTTTATGTCAATTTCATGTTAAGTATTCTTGTTAAAGGACGCATACGACCATCTTGCCCTCCCCTTATTCAATATGACTACTAGTCCACTATCCGGTTAGAATAGCCTAGGGAATTTCATAGTAATCTATCAGACCCACAGTAAAATCAACGTAGATTTACTAAATTATCGGAACTTATTTTAAATAATTCTGCGTGCAGTTTGCGTTGTTCTGTAGATATGTCCATCCGCCTCCTACTCATAGGTCTATTCAAGCCTGGAGAACCAATTGTGGATTGTATGTTTTTTGTGTAAAACTATAGATAGTCATTGAGACCAAGAAAAGTGTCCCAAGTGCCCTAGCCACTGGAGGAAGATCTTCATCCGCACGCAGAGTTAAAATGTTATAAAAAATATCCTTTAACAGGAAACTGTTATAGGTGTCGTTCAAACGCAGTGACGTGCTTACTGTTTTCAACATTGCATCTGCATTCACTGATGCACCGAAGCATTAGAATCCCATAGGACAACCCAGTCCCCACACATACACACAAAATAACCCCATACCGAAAAGCGACAAACAATTATTACTGTAGTCACTCATTATGATCCTTATAAACACTGCACTTTCATTCAATACCAGGTCAAACTTCTATGAGCGTCCACATTACCACAACCCATGCAATGCACTCAGTGCACAAAGGACAATCTCACTACGAAGGGTTGATACAGTTGTTTTCAGAGATCAGTTGTAAACACATATCAAGCTGGATCGGGTCGAATGAGTACATGACGACAATGAGTCATCGCGGGGTTAACACTGTTTCCTGGTACTGATGATAGTGAACTTTAAAGAAGCAAAACTGAAACAGTCATCGGCGCGATAAACGCCTACCAGTTGCGATAGCCAGACATGGTAACTACCAATAGTAAGCAGCACATAATGCAAACAGTTGTGGTGAAGAAGCCACATCATGCAGAAAATATCGAAGCATCAACCCTCCAGTAGCATAAATACTCTGATCGAACTTGAAGGCTGCCATTCAATTTTCAACTGGGTGTGGTATACGCCTATAGCTGAACACAGACAACTCATCATGGCTGTAGCAGTACGTGAGTGAAGTTTGGCGCCTTCTATGCCACAATCGACAGAGTGATTACCCTAAAACTCTTATGTTGAGACTTAACGGTTACCGTAACTAAATGGGTGAAAATAACCCAATCAAACCTTGAACATCATTTTACAATTACCATGTCTAGTTTCGACTTTAATCCGATATTGATAACAACAATTACTGGAAAAAGGAATGTGACAGGATGATAAAATTGGAGATTTTGTTGATAAATATTAATTATACGACCAACTTAGATTAATCTTACCCGGATTTTTATTCGTATCTTGCCCTCTATATCATTCTAATCGACGCATCGCATATGTCTAGTCAGCAGTAGTGTGATGAAAAGAAAATCGAACAGGGAGTTATTCCAAGATTGGAATCCCCACACAGCACTGGGATATAATCAGTGCCCAAGGCGGGTGGGTCACAAAAAACACGAGGGATGGAACCAGCCATCACCTTGGAAAACTAGCCAGTCAAATGAAAAATGGAAGGCGAAAATCCGAGGTAAAAACATTATTCACAACCGGATAAAATTGCGAAGTAAGTTCAGCAGGGAACTCGAGGCATTAGGGACTGAAGGTTCGGTTTACAAGAGCAGACGCATGATCGGCAGGACAATAGGCAAATTAGACAGTAATGCTGTTGTGCTACTGAACTATCTTCCGCCACACTGTGGTAAACCTTTCTATCTTGCTGCACTGTTCATGCCAGTGGAACAAAGGTGAATCAACCAATATTCCTGCACAACTCATTCGTGGCAGGGTATATCCTCTTCCGCGGTCAAGGCAAACACTGACAATTCAGTGCCCAACTGGAGTAATGGCAATTGAATGGTGTGCTGCGGAATTTCCCAGGAGATTTGGTGGAGAAGAATATGCTTTGTACCAACATGTTTGTTAAAATATTCATGGCCCACTTCAATAAGTAACGCAACACAATTCGCTCACGGTGAAAGGCGGGGCACATGAAACTGACCCGAGAAATCAATATGCGATTCGACGATTCATTACGTCGTGATCACGATGACCCATTAGTGACATGGCATACCATAGGTTATGAAGCTCATAGATGGATGAGGATAAGGTGATATATATATTTCTTCTACACCCAGACATTCTCGTTGGTTTACTTCGGAGATAAAAGTTATCCGTTGATCCCCACGGACTCGTTGCATAGAAGATCCCAACGTGTAAGTGAAAAATCAAGCCATTCAACCTACCAGACTTAGCCGTTATCCGTGTCACATCATGGTGCAGAATGACCACCGTACATTTTAGCTATTCGGTAGATAGTGTACCCACTAAAAGAAGATGGAAAGAGAATGTGCGTGTGTGTGTGTGAGTACACCTTCTTGTGATTGTCAGAAAATGCGACATCAAGTCTTTTTTCAAACAGTGGATAGCATTATTAAACAGTTACCGCTGTTTAAACGTCTATGTTAAGTCACTCATGTCGTCGTGGATCACCTTGACCGTCTGGAACAGAACCGTTTGATTCATCGTTTGTTCTATCAAAAAGTGCTACCGTAAACAGTTTTCACCTTCCGAGAATAAGGGCAACTTGCATCCGTTTAATTTGTATGCACCACGTGCATTCAGCTTCGCTGACTGCGTCTTCTATAGCATTCCCTTGGAGAATGTTTCGAAAGCGTATTTTGTTGTACTTCATTATGGTGCATGAATTTTTAAGCTATTTGAATATTCAGGTGGTTTTAACCTCAACGGAACACTGACATGTAATAGCTTGGTAAGACGATATGTCTGTAATTTCCGTACCAAAAATCACCGAGTACGTTTTGCTCAAATTGGTAGGTGCAGATCTAAGAAAACAGTGGGTGCGCCAATTGTTAGAGAAAGGGTATATTCCTGAGGTTTGAACAACGTAGCTAAAATAAGTTTCGGTGATAAGGGGAGCGAACAGTGCCACTGTTGATTGCCTATCCTGTTCCGTTTGGGGAGGCAAATGTTAGACGAGTCTTATGTTATCCCTCAGTACTGCTTGGCATAAGGGACAGTAATTGCCACCAATCGCTTTCGGTTACCGCATATCTGTGCATGGATCCATTTGCTTATCATTCAAATTTATAAGCAGTTCAAGAGATTTATGTAGATACTGTGATAGTGAGAAATGAGGGGAGAAAAAATTGTATGTGAGGCACACAAATCGGTAGTGATATGAGAAAGAGGTCTGGGTAATCTTATATGCATTTGAGCAATCTTATTCATGGATCATTTACACCTACATTTAGTCCCATGAGCTAGTTAAACATGGGACCACAACAGCAAAGCAGTGAATAAGATTAGTTTTCAGTATTTGACTATCAGGTCAACTACAATACAGTGAGGTTAAAACAATTACAAGAGTGATTAAGAAGATCCGACACTAGGAAATGCGAACAACATATCCGCCAACAATTACGCAACACTATAGGTTGAACATCACCTACACTTGATCGCAGCTGTCGCATTCCCATAGACTTTCTAGTCGGTCCCTTTCGAAAAGAAGCAATAGAATCGAGTTTCGCTCTAATCAGAGCTCGTCAGAAGGGCATATTTTTGCCATCTCATCGGTAATATGTAGCTAAACAAATTAATACTTTCCGTGATTTCAAATCGGAGAGATGTCCTAGTCAATGGGTCATTGATCGAAGTTGACAGGACACTTACTGTGTCTACTCTCGAGGCGGTCGGGCAACCTGATCATTGCTCACAAGTGAAAGTGGTTGAGCGTTCACATATGATAATTTGGTCGCGCCTAATGTGAGGTCACTGGCACAGTGACCAACATGGTCGCCTCGTGGCGTAGCCGGAGTTCTAGTCGCGGCCGTCGCAAGGGGATGCACCAGTGACTGGCTCTGACAACAGCGAAACTCGAGTCGAGTACTTCTTTTCGAAAGGGACAGACTGGAAAGTCTACGTGAATGCGACAGATGCGACCACTTGTGAGTGACGTTCAATTTATATGAAAACCAAAATCCCCAACTAATCAGTTATGCAATCATTGTTTCAACCTCTCAGTTTAGCTGACTGTGAACTAGAGGTGTTTGAGTGTCCATACATACGGGTAAGGGTTGTGTAATCAGATACTATTGGCATCAAGGGGCAAACAGCCCGTAATTTGTACTGATCGATTTTCCTACTCGTCCTGATTGCTGCTGTCTTATCTATCGTGTACCAATTGGCCTGTTCAACGAACAAGGAAAACGAACATTGTTCGCTACTCTATTGTTCACAGGACCTTGACCTGGCTAGCCGTGAATAACGACCAGCTACCATGTCTAGATTATTCGGTTTTCAAAATGTTACAAACCCCTACGACAACGAGTTTTCTACAGCCCATACACGGGGTAGCTGTCGAGGTCATAGTAATGTTCGACTTAAGTGGGTTCAGATGGATGTAAAATTCATAACTCTTGAAACTGATGTAGAACATCTAGGAATGGCGTATCATGATGTAATGGTCGAGCTTATAAAAAAAAACTAGCTCAAAAGTTCCACAATTTATATCGAAAAAACGTTCCTAAAACAATAAAAAATGTTAGCGAAACATAAGAACTTCACTTTATTCATCCAAACGACAGGTATGAATTAAAGCTTATTTCAGAGTTCTTGAGTGTCTTGTGATTCTCTAACCAACCAGGTCACATTGGTATGGTTAGGTTCATTGAAAAAAAATTGGCACCCAAAAATAATGGATAGAATTGCCTTGAAAAACAAAAGCACTTTTTAGTTACTATTAGGCAGTCACACGTAAAACGAGCTGACTGGGCCAACAGCTTGACCTGTTTCCTTGGTGGGCTTTGCAGCGGATGGGGTTGGTTTACAGCTATCACATTCTATCGCCATCATCTGTTGCGCCACCGCGCTACTTAACTAGATCAAAACAACCCTGTACTTCGAACCCACGTCCACCCGGACTACTCACCTGCAGCATCTGCATGTGTAGCGCTTCTTAAAATGTTTTCATAATTCCAATCCTAGTCCAACTGTAGCACGTCCCAAAATATGCATACATTTGATTTAGCCAACCTCGGACATTCTTGGAAAACTACGGTCTTGAAGTGTAACACACGAAATGGACAAGTTTAGAGTTGCTTCATTTTCACACTGAGGCATCATGGCCAAACTGTTTTGGTTGAACTTTTGTCATGGAAGGAACAAATGCAGGTCATTATGCCGTTTTATCGTTATTGCTTATCAGCACGGGAAGGGAACTCAAGACTGTCCCAAAATTGCTGTAGTCCAAGATATCTCGTTACGTACGTTGTGCATGAGTGAATAATGTGAATTAGGATTGTTTTTCTCATTCACCTTCTGTTGGTTATGGTGGTCTGTTTACCCTAGCTCATAGTTGTCAGTCAACCCAAACCGAACTGCCAGTTGTTAGTCCTTAACTATCCTGACAATTGATGATACATTCGGACTACAAATGGGGTGATTCAAAATGGTAACTTCGTTTTGCCTTATCTAATGGAGAGGAAAGATTCACAGCAAGCTAGATTAAAAGCCTCTATCGAGCAGCGATATCGTAACCTGCCTGTTCGACAAAATGACCACAAATTGCACGTTCGAGCTTGATACAGTTCGTGATTTCCACATCACTTGATTGAAAGATGAAAGCACACCGAGTAATCCTTCAGATCACTCAGTTTACAACCCGCAGATATATGCGTTCAAAATATGCAGTTCTGTTATCTTAAGAATTTGGAAGGTTTCGCCAAACAAAACAAAAATTTCGAGGTTACAAGTGTATCTAACTTGCGGGGATGCAGCAGTCAGTGGGAGTACTAATTAACTAATGATGACTAAGAAGTCACAAAACATTTTGTTTTTTATGCGTTCCATACCTACTCGTTTGTGCTGAATTTGATCACATCATGAGGACTGATTAATTGGTCTATCTCAGACTCGTTGTCCCGGACTAACTAACAATCTCCCCGGGCCTAATATCTAGCTGGCCGTCCACCCACCGTCTGTCTAGTTGGATCAGAGACGAAACAGTGTGGGTCGATGCCTATGAGATGGGAACTTTTTACTGTCTAGTTTGTGATAACAGTGTGAGACGAACATACTGCGCAAAGTTGAGTCCGCTGCACGAGTAATCTGAAGCGATGACAGAAGCAAATAAACTGAGCATAGTAATCCGAATGCCAATACGAACTTAAACCGACAATAAAACATGGATACAGTGGAAATCCAGACTGTACGTCATTTATAAAACATCCTGACATCAATCTGTTATTGTCGATCTTCGTAGTTTGACCACCACTCAGTCGATCACAATTCGGGTACGCAATTGTGAACTCAAGAGAAATTTGTTCAAACAGCACGGTTACCGTGACCAAGGTTATCGACTTGACAAATTCAGACTTCAGCTTCGTCAACTGATTGTCCTTCAACAAGAAATTGTCTGCTGAAATTGAGGAACAAATTGATTCTAACTCTGTGTGATTGAAAACCAAGTTGATAGAGGTTGTTGCTTAGCTGATTCGTTGATGAATAGTCGGAGGCAAACTGTTCGTCCGAAGTGAATTTAGAAGAAACAGGGAACACATGAAGACAACCAAAAGGATTAGCATTTTCACAGTTAAATCTATCTGAGGGATACGTCGGTGGCATCACTGAGTCCAAATCTCACATGTCAAAAGTGATTTCTGAAACAACACCCGAAATCCAACACGTTCTGGGAATTGTTGCAAATAAACCATCTAAACGTTAACGTTCAAAGTTCGCAAACACTCACCATATATAGTCGCGAGTGTTGTGCGAATTAGACGAGAAAACATCTGGTGTCTTCAGATGTAGTCAAACTGGAGCCTAATGTTGACGAAGAGCACAGAACCTAAGCCATGAGGGTCGAACAACCTCGATATCATGGTCACCCGTGAATGTTTCCGTGACTGTGTGTGTGTGTGTGTGTGTGTGT
>QNGE01004889.1:28906-52822 GCA_008508345.1 Paragonimus westermani | reverse complement strand
AGGTCACATACGATGTTGATTCGTTCGATGTAACTGTGTGGAGGGGAAAACGGAGATAAAGGGCCAGGTAACACCGATGTGCCTTCGAATCATGTTGTTTATTAGCAAGCGTCCTACGAAGCTTATTTTGCAGTCATCATCCGAGAACCCCGATAGCTGTGCGCCCGTGGTCCGCAAAAAAGTACACCTGGTCGTCCAGTGCGTTTACGCAAGGTTGGAAATTGATCACTATTTCACTAGTTGTCGTTTGAAAATACCTGTAATGTGTTCTCCATGAACACTAAATGTAAGTAGAATTACTATGAAAACGTCCCGTAGTTTTGTTAGAATTACGAACTCATGAAATTGTACCATGCATGGCATAACACATGAATTTTGAGAGCAAGAAGAATCAAACTGCTGTACGTTGTACGCACTCAGCTAATACCCGCGAGCCTCATAAGTTTTCCGAATTACATGTCTCAAATATGGAGCTGTACAGAAAACCGCCAACATACCGAGCCAATCGGACATAAAATGAACGGCAACATCATTTGTTCTTTATAACTTAACAGCACCAGTGGATGAAAGAACATTCTATTGCGAACCATATAATTAAAGACTACCGTTAATATATCATAAACATGAGAGTCTTAACTTTAAAAGTGTAACGACCTACTGCGCAGCAACAAAAATCATTCAACAGATTAAAACAAGGAGGCTCGAGTATCAATGTTGAAACCGGTTGTCTTTGATAAAGCTTCTAGAATGTTTTTACAAGAACTATAGAAGAAGGCACTCAGAGCTGCAACTGTCTTAGAAGAGGTATTCACGGACAATCCGTGAACTGTTTTTCATTTGTAACTGCTTTCAAAGTGAACTTCAAAATCAAAGTTTGACAAATTCTTATGTCCATGAGTGCTCAAATGCTAAGTGGAATCTAAGCTCACCAGAATTCGTATTCCATTCATGCGATCCATTCGAGTGGTGATTTAGCGGCGCGGATGAAAAACTTATTGGGACGAACCTCGAATACCCAAATGGTAAAATTACATTCATTCACTGGTCCAAATTTCAAATCCAGGACTTGGTGAAGGTCAGTGCCTGTTGACTTCCTGATGCTTGACTGGTGTGATCCGGAGATTGACCAGACTGCGTTTTCTGTTGATGTGTTCAGTGGTGGTCTAAGAGTAGGGACAGAAGAAAAAGGGTATCAAAATCTGGCTGGTCTAAATAGCAGAAACCAATCATACTTCGGTCAGTACAAAGTAGGACAAAGGTGGTTCCAACATTTGTCTAGCTCTCTTTTAAATATCTCTACGCTCGTGGCCTCAACGATCTTTGCAGGCAACTTGTTCTACAGGTTGACTACCCTGTTAGTGAAGAAGTTACATCGGACAGCCAATCATGATATTGTTTTCTTGACTGTAAACTTATGGCCCCTCAAATCTCTTTCTGACGCATCTCGAACAAATCTGCCATGGGGCTCGTTCCAGCATGGTGGGTGATTTTGTACATTTCAATAATGTCTCCTCTCACCCGCCTACGTTCGAGCGAAAAATAAGTTCAACGAAGTCAGTCGGTATTGAATTTGGCTAGTCCAGCGACCTTAAAATTTACAGGAGTGACATGACCGAGCAGTGTTTTCTTAATGCACTCATATATGAGATCCACCAGCGAATCTGGTTAAGATAAATTCCTCAGAAGACAATAGGCATCTTTTCCTACTCTTGAGAGAAAGAAGGCCGATTTTATTTCATCATTTAGGCTGGAGACGGCCCTACCCCATAATACAAATCGTTCAAAATAATCCTCAATATTATGAGGGGGATGAAAAAAAGTTTCGAGAAGCATAGAATTCATTGTTATTGAAGACTGCCGCGACTCCAATGTGACGTTTTGTGAATAGATGAAACTTATCGCGAGACCAGTAGCCGGTATATCCGAATTGAGCAGAACACGCAGGGTGAACGACAATCAAACGCTTGTTTTAGAAATACGCGCCGTATGAAAAGTGTACAACCTGGACCGTAATAGTCGGCGTGAAAGTATATGTTCAGTGACATTCATCACAGAAGCCTTCTACTCATAAGACCGAATCCCGGGCCACAGCTGCAGTCTTGCTGACCAGTCGCGCGCGAGCCACCCAACCTGATGACGTCTACTGAGAAGGTGCCATGGGATGTGATTCCCTTATTGCACAGGCACAGAGAGCTACAGCGTCCAGAACCGTTCTCCTTGGACGGAGCAACTGTTTTTGTGCCCCACTTTAACCTGGAAATAAGAAATGGCGACGTAACTGGACGTCGCAGGAAAGGGCAGATACTCATTGCAACGCGTGTCCTGTATTGCCAGAGGATATTCACAGTTGTGTGCGAGTGTGTTCTGTGCAACCTACGTCAGGGATGTGTGCCTACAAAAGACTGTCACTTGCCGGTTTGCTCACGCGAAATGATTAACCGATTGTACAGTAAATGTTGGATAAAAATGAACCACTTAAGGCAGTTCACAAGAAAGTGGACATTTCTTCTCGAGCGGGTCCTACGTTGGAGATGAAGCTCGTCGGGGTTGGCGCGACAGGTGGAACCGAAGCTGACTCGGAGGTAGGATTCGCTGGAAACATCGTCAGTCTGTCGAGACTCTTAATGACTTTCACTCATTGGGATTACCGTCCACTCCATTTTGCCGAGGCAACTGGTATGAAACTATTGAAGCTGCCGTTGTGTGTACAAACGGACTGGCACTGCCTCGGTAGTGCTCGTGGATTTTCCATACCTGGACAGAACACATTGTAAGAAACGATTTTATGCATATCATGAGTTTTTCCACTTCCGCGGAATTTGCTTGATTAGGTGCAGTGAGTTGGGTTCAAACAAAACCGTTGCGACATTCCACCACCGAACTGTGGTTTTAAGTTCATTTTGAGGAAATCTTGCTGCAATCACAGAAGTTTCCGCAGACTGTTCGATGACGCGGAATTTCATTTATGCGGCTGTCGCAACGGTTCCCTGACAGCTTATGTTCGCAAAAACACAGGGATATATGCACTGAGGTATTCAGGAATTTAAGACTAGTAACGTGGAACACATGTGAGAATCACTTGTAACGACCGCTTGTAATTCGCCAATCTGTTGGCGTAGTCCTGAGCGTCTATAGCAGCTATGCTTATCGATTACAGAGAAATCAACACGAAGGCTAACAGGACGACCATAGACCAGTGGCGCTTATGTCGTACAGTCAACTTTGATGTGGTTACGAATACTAAGTAGAGCTAGCTGTGAAAATTCTGTCCAGTAATTCCACTCATGCTTACTGGACAAAGCTTCGAGCCCGCAATGAAGACGCTTCACGCGACCATTCGCCCGTGGATAATGCGCAATGGTGTGTACAGCGCATGAATAACAGCTTGGCCAGCTACGAAACTAAAGCCGGTTCAAATTTAACATCGCGATCAGTTGTAATCATCGACGAGCGTTTGCGGCTCTGGTGACATGTCGCATATCTGCATAAAACCAGGCCGTGTAGTCCAGCTGTCGGTCCCCCGGAATGAATATCCACCGGAACAAGTTCGTAAAGCTCATACAATAGGTCTGTGGTCCGTGAAGTGCGAGAAGTAACGAACCAACAGTGCGCGACACAACTCAAAGCTCACGACCGGAGGTACTGTATCGCGCTCCAGTCTCGCTGAGACACTGAGAGAAGAATACAGCTGGTTGCCACGCTTCCAGGATTCCTTGCTGCAGCACTGAACCTACGGCTGTGTCCGATGTATTCACGGTAATGCTGATCAGTGCATTCGGTTGTTCGCAGTGCAGCGTGGCTGTTGAGGTGGGTGCCTATATCAGGTGAGTAAGACGCCAAGCACGTTTGCCGCCCCGAAGAGAATCTGTCAGAGGCCGAATTCTGTCCGCACGAAATTTCCTACATTTTACGTGCGTCGATGGGATTATCATTCACTTCAGATGGATTATTGTGTTTGAATGACAGAATTTTATTCTTCTGACTCTTCGTAGGGCTGTTCTGGACGATCCACATTCCGGACATCTTGGAGTTGAGAAGATGAAGTCTCTGGCCAGATTAACGTGCTGGTGGCCAGAGATTGACGCTGATATTTGTCGCCTGGTTAAAAGTTGTTTATATTGCCATCACGAATTCCACAGGTTACCGCCAAAATGGACTCCATGGCCGATGTCAACTGAGGCCTGGAAACGGGTTCGTGCGGATTACTGTGGTCCTTTTCTTGACAGGTATTATGCGCTAGTAGTGATCGAGTCCTATTCGAAGTGGCCGGAAGTGGCATTCACAACAACGCTCACTGCAGAATTCACTATGTACGCATTCAGAAGAATAATCAGCAGAGAAGGTATCCCTCTTGTGTTAGTGACTGACAATGGTACCCATTTCACTGTCAACTTTCTAACTACTTGGCTCAACGGCATTAGATGCAGGCATTTGTTTACTCCTGCTAGACATCCCTGCGCTTATGGTCAGGCTGAAAACTGTTAAAACACTCAACAGTGCCACAGCCTCTCTTCAGTGTACTACATTCAGAGACCTTGAAAAAGGTGTTGACAACTTCTTGCTACAATATCGCAATGCCTGTCACTCAACCACACATGAAAGTCCCGCCAAACTGTTTCAAGGAAGACCTTTGAGTTCAAGCTTGATGTGTGTTCAAACCCCTGAAGTTACCTTTTATCGTGGTAATGACTTGAGACGGTCATCTAGTTTACATCTAAAGAATCTTGGAAGAAGTTTATACCGAATTCTAGACGTTGATGATTTATCTGTACATGATCGACACGTGGATCAAATACGTTTTGAGGATACAGGTCACTTCGTTCCAAAGCCTGGTGTGACTTCAGATAATGAAGATTATTCTCTAGATTTGAATTCGAACCAAGAAACTACAAGCATCATTCGTAGGTCTTTAAGACTGCGTATGAAACGCAGAAAAGATTTGAAGAACCCGCAGCCCAATTCAACGTGTAGTGGATGTGATGAATGTCATTGAACATGTACTTTCACGTCAATTATTAGGGTTCAGGTTGTACACTTTTTGATGCGGCGCGTAATTTTAATGCAAGCATGTGGTTATCGTTCATTCGTTGTGTTATGCTCAATTCGGATATACCGGCTACTGGTCTCGCGTTAAGTTTTATCTATTCACAAAACATCACGGCTTCCCATATTAACCATCCTTCTACGGGGAGACTGATGTGGTGAGATCACCTTTTACGTCCCAAAAATTCTAAACGCGCTGCCACATAAGAGTTGCCTCACTAGTACCAGTGTACTTGCCAACAGTACCTTGTGAACGTAAACTTACTACGAACCACTATCATAAAAGTTAGTGTATCGGTGTGGGTACGCAGCCTTACTCGTGACTGTACAATGAATCTGCGTCGCCTTCAGCATTGTAGACCGTATTCCATAGGATAACAATATTCTAGCAGTTGCCGTTGGGACTGCTGCCCAACCAGTCTGACGCCTATTTAAACTCTGAAGGTCGACTGGAGTTCTCAGTGTCATTCGTCCTCTTTGGCGGCTGGCGTATGGCCTTGCTAGAGGTCTTCCTACTTTCACCCCCTAGCGCTTTTGCTTAGGTGGAGAACTTAGTTGTTCATTGTTACCTATGTTAGAGTTACGATTGCCACTTGTACTATTTTGTTCTAACTGCTGTCCGTTCAGAAACGTTTGTTTGAATGTGTTCGAATACCGAGACGGACGTCGCACATTGAGACGTACGACAAACGCTTCGCGATCGCCTGTCGTTCCGCTGTCTTATCGTTTCGTACTGTTAATTGCTCGCCCTCATGTCCACTTTGCATGTTGACAATATGCTACTTGCCTACTCGCCGCATTACCCTCAACCAGTCGTCTTTGATTCGCTTGATCCTACACTTGTTGCATTGAAGTCTACTTGTGTACGGTTGATAATTCAGTAGACGAGACCTTTTCACAAACCCAGAGTCGTTCCGTTACCATTTCGGATTGGCGTCAGCATGGGGCTGGGGAAACTTGGAGTATGCAAACCAGAGAGCCTGGAACAAACTTCGCGGTGGCTGCAGAATAGTTCATGTCCCAGAGACGAAATTATGCCAGTGGCTATTAAAATGAAAAACTTTTCTCCACACATTTATTTGCAATTCGTACAACAATATTCCAACACCCAGCAGCTATGTGAAATGCAAGCAACCATCACAAAGCAAACATACTAAAATTTGAAAATAACACGGGTTACGATGGTTCTTAAATATCGGCTGATTAAGACATAGATGTCAGGTAATGATACTTCATTTATTCCAATCAGCTACCGGGGAAAGAAACACAGCCGTATAACCGTTTATCATGTGTTACATACGACTGAAATCCCTGGGCCTGGTTACCATTTCGATAAGAATACTGCCATTATTAAAAGGCCACAGAAACTAATAGCACGCGAGCTGAGCCCTGGAGAGTCCGAACTACAAACATCGCACAAGACCCTGTGTTGGCCAAGAAGAAGTTACTAACTAGCCGTAGTAAGCGCAGGAATAGCCGACTAGGCTACCAGCGACAACAAATTGAACGAGTACAAGAGAAAAGTTGCAGAGTTCAAGTAAGTAACGGTGATAAAAGAAGTTGACACAAAAAATGCCCACAGGTATTCGGGTTGATCACCACAATATGCCGAATTACCGGTATCTGGGAAGTAATGTTGTGAAGTTACTGTGGACAGCCGAAGCGCGATTGAAGCTACGACGATGTTTGTAGTACGACGTAGCCAATAAGATGGAGTGAAAAATCCATGTAGTCTTGTCAAGCGACTGCGCAAACAGGGGGAAAACAGCCCGGTGTGTACAAATTTTGCATTATATCTCAACGTCACTAGTCGATTTGAGCAACACGCGAAGCTGACGCAGAAGCGCTGTTGTACAAAGTGAAGCATCGTTAAGCGATAAAAACTGAGGAATCTTTATAAATCCTGATATCCTTTTCAGCTGAACGGATGAGGCAGAGAAATACTGCAGAGGTGTGCAAAGTTATCATTTTAGTGCTGGTCTCCTTACGTGTTTGATTGTGCTGCGGCGGAACCGACGTTTAAAACGCCATAGTTTCACAGTCGGTGAGGAGGTCTAAAGATTGCCTATCCGTTTCAATCTGTTCGTCATACCAGCAGTCAGGTTAAAGAACGAATTAACCGCCGGGTCTGCGAAGTTCCAGGTCGTAAATATCCTTGAGCGTGACTCAAGCATATGTGTAACGACCGGCTCCATATTCTGTATTAGTCTGGATTACAAATTTCGTTCTTCCACAAAACCCCGGACTGATTCCATAACGCAGTCGTGGCCCAGCACTTCCTACCCGGATTCTGAGCTAGCTTCAAAGGATATGACTATATTCCACGCGGATGGAACAGATGGTAGAGAAGGAAGATCGACCATCTATGTCCTCCACTTAAAGCTACTTCAAAAGGCGAGATCTTTTTATCTGGATTGGAAGTTATACTCACCCTGGGATTTCCCATAGACTCTTGGTGGGCAAATCCGTGTAATCTGAAATTAACTTCTCAGCTTCCTACTTGGAGGCACTGAAAATTCTGCCGCACGAATTTTCAACACAATCGAGGCGTTTGGCTCAACAGAGCACATCTCTGGTTTTACTCGATAGCGCACTGGCCATAGTCTGTCGCGGTTGGATTACTCATTCGTTAACGAAGGCTGACAACTTCACAATCACCGAACCACTCGGACTAACTGACCACGTGATCGTCTTATTCGACTTCACTTGCAGCACAAACCTGGTCAGTCCAGCGACTAAGAGTTGCAGAACTTTTCGGAAAGTAGATGTGGAGGAACTACGTGGTTACTGGGGAACGCGGTCCTGGGTGAACTTTACTCTGTGGGTGATCTCTGTCAGAAACTTACTGCCATCCTTCCCGCAGCCCTTGTTGGATCTACACCAATACCAGGCTCCAAACGGAACAGGCCTCCAAGTCAACTACGCTCCAGTACACTCAGACTTATTCTGAAGGAGCGGTGTGCTTAGACGTGCTGTCAAGTATCAGGATCTGAAGTTGACCCAAAAATACACGTCGACTTAAGAAACCGGTGCGCATCGCTGATTCGATGTGACCGTCTTCACCGTGAACAACGTCGTACGGAACGCCTTGCCGCTGATCCAAATGGTATCTTCCGATTGGTAATGTCAACGTGCAAGGCGAAAACTGGAGTTTCACAAATCTTAGGCATATCAGGCCTTACCAACTCTGATACGGAGGCCACTGATGCCCTTACTGAGTTTTACAGCAGGGTTTCTGCGCAGCCACCATAATAATAATAGTAATAATAATAATAATAGCAGCATAGTTCCCAACGCTTCAGTTTCTCATGCTCGTCTTGACACCGAAATTGACGGCACTTACACTGCGGATACTTCCTCCACGGCTGAGCTGACTAAACTCGGGTGCATCAGGGAGAGCTTTCCTGGCCCCAAACACATACCTCTCAAGGCCTTGCGAGNTGGAGACCGGCCCCGGTATCCAGTTTTCAATCATACGACGGACAATGCCCAGGCACACAGAATGCATATAGTCAATGGGGAAAGTGGAGATCATATCGACCGGTAGACACATAAACGGGGACAGGGACTTTGGACGTGCGATGCGAAACGATGCGTTGGTTCGAAGAGAACCACTTAGTGGCATGAACGTTACTTTTCGTTCGCAGTATACACCTCGTTGGTCACACTTATCACAGCCGTAGTATGCACCATGCCCGCGCACCTGTTCAACATACGAGCGGGCCGGTGTATCACAGATCACCGCTTTCAAACAGACGGTAATGGGAACGTTGTTAATCTTTATGCCGTTGCATGACACATTATGCAGTTCTCGCATCATGTCCGAAAGATATACGTTGACATCTTCAGGTTTGTCGTTTCCTCCATACACGCCAACCACAAACGGCTCGGTTACGATTGGCTCATTCAGGCGACAGAGCACAGGCCATATTGCTAACTTTCCTGCATTCGTTAGTGATGAACCATCAACAATCAGCTGTATTCCTACGGACGTCATATGTCGTAGCCCACTGTCTAGGACAGCATTTACAATGCCCTTAACCAGCCCGAATGAGCATATTCGCCCGGATAAACGTCACGTATCGGCAAACTTCTCGGTATCGACAACAACGTTTCGGCATCACTGGGTAACTCCGGTATTCTTTCCTTCAAGATATGCAAAAGTCGTGTCACCTGCGTTTTAGGAGTGTTGCTGGAAATTGCTCAGTCTCGAAGACGGTCGACAACGCTGGCCTTAGGAAGATCAGCTTTCGCATCCTGCACATCAGTTTTTGCTGAGCTCTCTAGTACACTTGAAATCAATCGTTTGCATTTGAAAAGTTTAACTTGCTGTCATAAAACGGTTGTGATATGCGTTCCGGTACGGACGCCATAGAGGCTGGAGAGCTTTTGCAAACGTCTGCATTCTCCAACGATTCTTGTACATAACGGTTAGGCTGGGCAAGTGAGCGATGCACATTTCGATAAATGGTTGAACGACTGGCTAACGCTTCCGAAAACCACTACTGCTATAATGAACGAAATACGTTATCTTACTTCACCGTCATCGTGATGCTGATCAGACATAATTGCAAAGGTCAAAAGAAACCAAGACGTAAACTCGAACGCAGCGCGCGTGAACAATTGAAGCGGTGTGAGTTCGGCTAGACAATGAGCGAGTTTATCTGTACAACGATTATTCCTTGAATATGAATGTCATTCTTTTGTGTTATATATTTCATGTATTATATAAATAACCTGAACACTGAGGCGCAGGGGATTGGATGTATTCTCATTCATCAACACACTATTGTTCAAAATAAAACAACCCTAAATTCTCCCTAAACAGCCCTAATTCATCCCTAATTGAATCCCCAATTGGTGCTAGCAGGGACGTGATGCAAGTGTACGTCTTAAGGACCACACAAGACCATGTACAATAACACTACACCCTCGATGGCTGGTGAGCGGAAGTAGAAAACGAGACTCCGTTTCCCCAGGCGAGGAATCTCGATATATGTGCCAGAAGGATAGTTACAACTTTTCTTGCCTGTATTGGAGAGCTAAAATTCAGAATGAGCCGATGCATGCATACTGCTATTATACACGTAGGTCTTTAGCCAGGTAACTATGCATAATTAGATGTGAGCTATTCGGCAGGCGAACATATGCGTGTTTGTGCGCGTGATGTTACGCTGGGGCAGGGACTAAGCGTTAAATTGGCAATCTGGACGAATTGTGAACTCAGCCACTGTCGTAGAACTCACGATATATTTTGGCAGACAGTTCCAGGCTTTGAGGATCCGGACAGAGAAGAAACTGTGCCCTAGCTTATTTCCGCTATACTGACTTTTAGTTTCGAGCAATGCTATCTGAGTGAGGTAATATCAGCAGGAGTGTGCATGGATCTGCGCGGATGGTTATGAATCCTCAGAATCATGACTTTGTACTCTACCTACGAACTTATTCCGTCGCGCGCCTCTTGACAGCTTCCAAAATAATTTTGTCCTTCTACAAGTGTGGAGACCGAACAAAGATCCCTTGCTCAAGATGAGAACTATTGAGGCTGTTGTAGAGATTATTGAGAAAAATGATCGCTCAAACTATCCGAAAATGCGCTTTAGAAGCGCTGGTATTAGCTTTCTTGGCACAGGTCTTAGTATTGGGAGAACTCGAGAGATTTGCGCTACAACAGTGCCAAGATCTCTTTCTCTGTCCAAACTTGGGGGTAGTATTCCGCCTAAGGAGTAAAAGAAATTGTATTTATATCTGGTGTGCATAATCATGGACTAGCTGGTATTGAACTCGATGGAGTTTGATTTGGACCAGTTGTGAAGGGCACTAACATTAGCCTGTAGGGCGCTTCCGTCAGTTACTGGGCGAAATACACCAGATTTTACTATAATCGACAATCAGCATCAATAGAGGTTATGTTCCAGATTGTAGATCATTAATAAAGACAGAGGAAAGTAGTAGCCCCAGGATGGAGCCCTGAAGGTTGCCGCTGGAGCTGAGTCTGGCAAAGGGTACTGAGGAACCCACCCGCATACGTTAAGAACTGTTTGACAAATGAGAATCGAGCCAGCAATAAAAGGTTACTCTTGAAATCGCAGCCGTGAACCTTTTCGAGCAAACCGGAACGGTTCACTCGATTGAAAGCCCTGGCAAAGTCGAGGTAAGTAACACTAACCCGCTCTTGTCTGTCAGCAGCAGCAGTCCACTGATCTGCGGTTGACAGCAACTTTACAGTACATGAGCGGCCGCGGATGAAGCCTTGTTGCTTGTTATAGAAGAAGGCTTGTGTTAAAAGATATATAGATAATGAATCGTGGTCTAGCGTTTGGAGGATTTTGGAGACATAAGATGGGAGGGCGATCGTTCGATAGTTGCAGGGCTAATTGCGCTGTCCATTTTTGGAGATGGGAGCGATTTTCGCTGATTTCCAGTTTTTGGGCACCGTTCCTGCGGCAGCTGACTATGTAAACAGGATGGCTAGCTGGACAGCTAATTTTGTAGCACCATGCGAAATAGCCAGATGGAATACACAGTCTGACTCAGGAGATGTGAGTTTAATCCTCCGAAGTTTCCTTAGCCTATTATCCACTGTGGCGTCTACTGTGGAGATTCCTCCCCAAGTGTTGAAAATTATTGTCACGGAGCAGCTTGATGTGCGTATTTTTAAAAACGCGTAATGGATTTAAACGCCATATAACAGTTAGATACTACCAAGAAGCTGAAGTTTTATGAAACCAAAAGGGAATAAATTACAGCGGTTTGTAAAGGTGCGCTGGTTTAGATTTTCATTGCGGTAAATATAGGTATCCAGTGGATGCGATCGATCAGTACGACGGATCCATCGTACTGTTCCCAAGGGATTTGAGTCCATAGTGGAGATGACTGTGATGACTAGTAAGTCTGAGGTTATGCGGAAATCGATTATTGATTCCGTCAACCTTTAACTTTCCATCAATCAGCATACAGGCGACTGAAATCAGGGAGCGAGCGCGCGACTCGCGGCTTCGGAGAAAAGCAAGTTATCAATTCATATGGTTTAAACACCGAGTTTACGTGTAAACCTAAGAGAGGTTGAAAGTGCAAAAAAACAATGAAACTCATTTAATGAATAGATGCGTACAAAGAGCTGCGGACATTTTGAGTTTGGAACGCGCATGAAGTCATCGATAAGTTTAAGCATTCTAAGTGTGTGATCGTTTTAAAATGCCTATTCAGTGCGCCGTGCACCAATCAATAAATTTAATTAAATGTTGAATAGTTCTCTGGGTTGTGGACAAGTGAGTGTGCGCTTGCCCTTTGACCACCAACAATTTAAAACGCCTTTCTTGGAGAGCAGTTGAGATGTAGTCCCAACAGGCATGGAACTGAATGGACGCGCTAGGGCTTGGAAACAAACCGTATGTTTCTAGTAATGTCAGGAAATATGAGAGACAGTTAGTTCTAGCACAATTCTGAACCAAGGGCAGCAACCAAAGAAAGTAAGACAGGAAGAGCGAGGTGGGCCCCAGCCCACTCGGCGGCATTCAAAAGGGCACTAGGCGAAAAGTGCGGGGAAACTGCGAGTGAGTTAAACAACACTCGAAAAGATCCGGGTCAAACTACCTCGAGGAGTTGAATAATAGAATAGTTGTTAGCAAAAGAGCCAGTATTTGCTGCGCACAATTAGTTGTACGACGGCAGAAAGTGGCACTGAGTTCGTATCAGGCCTCCCATAGAATACGTACGCAAAATCACGAGTACAAAATAGGCAAGCCATAAAACGCGGTCGCACCCGGGATCCTTAGAGAAGCCACACGACCGCTGGTCATTATACCAGACATTAGTTCGCTATGTGCGAAATTCGAAAATGCTGCTGGGAATAGAGACCGATTATTTATCTCACGAAATATACAAGAGGTCTCTTATGGCGCAATAAGTGACACTGACACGTAAACCAGCTGGGGAGGCCATCGACGAGCGAGTAAACTGGAAGTCTTTGTGGTTCGGGTTCGCGCCATACTGTCATATGACATGCAGACAAGCAATCGGACAGCACACATCATGCGAGCTTTCTTAATAGCCTAGGTACAATATGCAAGAGAGTTTTCGAATTATTTCACACATCATACCGTAGCCAGGCCAGTGAAATTTCCAGATCACTACAGCGTTATGTACAGCAGTCGTAGGTGCATCATTCACCACATACTTCATTTTGATCAGTTATAGTTAAGTTTACTTGTATTGTGGCTTTTCTTAACCTTGAAGTAAAAATGTTCTTGGTCTGGTTGTGTGCACTTTGTGCTACTAGCAGTTCTTCCACCGACTGTTGTGAAAAACCACAACCAGTTTTAGTGTTCTCCCAATGTATCTCACATCGATACACTGTTATGAGACTTGATCGATAGGTGCGGCTTTCAGGTGTTCAGCCGAGACTCTCAAAACACGCAACGGACGGTTGGGCTACTAGGATAGAGTCACATGGTCTCGTAAGATTGTTCTCCTATGAAATCAGGTAAAGCTTTGTATTCTCTAACAACTCAACACAGAGAGACTCGTGGAGCTCATGGGTGTAAGACACTGGACATCCCCCGGCATTTGGCGCATGTCCTGTAACCCCACAGACCTGCAGGCCATACAGTGTGATGTACTTTTAGATCACATGATCGAAAGTTGTGTCAGGTCCGGTCAGAGGACATGTACTAAATGCCAGAGGGTGTTCAGTGCCTCAATCTTGGGGTGACGCTCCTCACAATGTACCCCCAACAGTTGTGAACAGCGAAATTTTGGGAAGTAATAAAGGATTCATCGGTCATCTGTTATACCTCCTCTTATGTGAAAAGCAAAAATTGCTTGTGACTGATATCTTCACAAATTTTCGACGAATCATTTCTAGGTGTGCAACAAGAAGGACTGAGATGAAGCATCCATAGGGAGGAGCAGCTGTTTTCCGTCAAGAGTGTATGGATAAGTTTAGGCGCCAAGCAACCCTGAGGGAAGTTAGAGAGAATTTCATGTGGAATGCTCCGAGGTACAGAGGAAAATCAATTTCGATCATCTCACATCTTGTACCGACTGTGTTGCGTCTGTTTGCTGAACCGTTGTCTGAAGTGGGATGGTGGATTAAAATGATTGCTTTAGTACTATCCGTCGACTGTTTTGGCTATTTTTCTAAACATTCGAAACAAGTCAGGTCACTACATGGAGAAAAGTTCACTTATCTGCATCAAACAACTTGGCTTGTGTCATTCGTAACGGTGCATTGTTCGCCAGACCGTTGTTCTTCATGATGGCTTCAAAAACCTCGATTTTAAAAGATTTCAAGATCATGTAGGAAAAAGTGCCGTAAAAGGTGCAGAGCTAAACGATGTGTCTTTCACAGAGGCCAGCGTAGGCCATCCTCTTCGGAAGACATTTGGTATATGATTACCATCATCATGGTCTGCAACACACCACTGGTTCTTGATGATGAACAGCAGTCAATTCAATAAAAGGTTAGAGAGCCGTAGGTGGGGAGGGAGAAGAAAGGAAGGGAACCAACTATTAACTTAACTATGTCTTTAATCAAGCACTCAACAAGAAGGTGGCTACATTCTGCGAACAAACAATTCGGAAATGAACAAAAACCTAGCATCACAAACGGGAGACCATCCTTACGGTTTTCACTGTCCCACGTCATTAATTCTAATGACCTCAGACGCAACACGATCAACCGACGTCAACATTCACACCACTGAGCCCAATTAACTGTCACCTCATCCATAGTCCCCCACCACAAAAATGCAAGTTACAACGGCCTCATCCCGGGGGACTAATCCAACGTAGTGACAAAAAACCTTGATGTATGAGCTTATTTCTCTGTCAGGTCATCAGTTGACCACTTCACGACTTACACCGGCCGGCCGCGGTATCGGGAAGGAGTAATACTCGGTATGACAAACGATTGGCTGATATTTTTACTCCTAACCGTCTAAGTCTATGCAAACTCAACTATTCAGCAAGATAACTCGCTCGCCGCTTACTATCAAATACGCGCTTCCAAGTCAGGATGTTCTCAGTTTCATCCAATATGGGTGACCGAACACAGATACCGATCGTTAACTACCTGAAGACAGTTTACGTCGTCTACTGTTGGTGCTTAAGCTACACACCGTATCTTACTGTTAACACACCTGTAAGATCACTGGTCTGCCGCAACCTTCCGGCTGAAACGATTCTTGGCTTGAATATAACCGAACTGATGATGGATGAATCATCACTCAGCTACAGTACTCTGCTGGATGTAGACATACGTCGTTTTGAAAAGAGGTTTGTCCATGTAGATTAGGTTGACCGTTAAGAAATCTGTTCAATTCTGTCATGGTCATATGATAAACGTCATGTTCACCAAATAGTTCACGTGAGTTCACAAGTGAAGTCTGATTTAGTGTCTGAATAAGCTTTCCCACGCATCCCGTTATAGCTTAGGACCCCGTGGCAATTTCTAGCGGGGAAGACCTTGGCAAAATCGCCATTATTTCATTCTTGCTGCTACTTAACTGCATACTCAGCGATAGGTCCATTGCCATCACACAGTCGCTGTGGGCATTCATTGTTAAATGGATGTAGAGAATACGCACTGATAAAGTAATTTAAGAGATAATGATAGTCGAATCCGAAGGATCATAAACGACAAGGAACTGGTGCGTCGACGTTGCTCTCACTTGCAGCTCGGATGTTTGTTTGCAAGGTGTAGGCACCTTGATGTTGACTGTCTGAATATAGACGTAGTTATTTTATGTAGTTAGGTTCCTTCCCGTCCCCTTCTTTTTTCCTTCTCCCTTCTTATATAAGGGTTGCTTTTTCTTCATGGTTGTGTGGCAGTTAAGCATTAGTGTGAACCACTAATGTATTGCTGTCTGTGATGATGATGCATCCAGGTTTGTGGTGTAACTCTGTAGGTAACAAACTTCGCATACGAGAGCATTTCCCGTGTAACTGTCAACTTTTAACAACCGTTGAGGAGTTTACTGAAGAGAACCCAGCCAGAGGCAAGTGAAACACACTACTTTCAAACAGAGACCCTTGTTTCCATTTTTTTCTTCCCAATTTGTCCCAACAGGAGTGTGCGCAGTTTTGCATACCACGAGCGAACAACACTCACAGCAAACCCATCTGCTTGATGTACACTAATTAAGTCGCCATGTTTACCCTAACCTTGGTTCATGAGAACCTGGGACACGTAAACCGTGTGAAGGGGACAGCTCTGTTTGATTCTCCCCGGCAGCTCTAACTACGTAACATCGACTTCAGACGAATAAATGACGAGAAGCATAAATTTTCTAAACCTGAAAACTTTCAACGATTATCGGGGATCAACGTGGTCCAGCTAATCCGTTGACAACTTAACCGAAGAACTGTGGTGCATTATTTTAACTGTGGCAACAAGTATGTCGTTACAGAAACAACGAGGAGTATTATTCGATAGGCAGACCAAGCAAATACCGCCAACAGCACTGCAGTAAACGAATGCGTTATCACGTGTTTGAACCAATCATTTGATTGCATCTGATATAGTACCCAAAGACAACGTTGTTTGGCTGAAAGATAGCATCATCATCATCATTATCTGACGTAATTCACCACTTTCTCCGGTTTTCGAATAAATAACGACGGACTGTTACACGCAGATAGGTTCCTGTCGCTTTGCCAATAGCTGAAGGTCTATTCCAGCGGAAATTCCCAACTTTCAAGAACGATGGGTCCTCAATCAAACCACTCCGTCAATAAAATGTTTTCTCCTTTAAATGCCATGAAATTGATTAAAAGTAGTCACAAATTCAAGTGATCACTGGCTGTGATTTCGACTCTGCAACATGGGCTCACAAAAACACAAATCTCCTTCGGATTACAGTAAAACCGACTTGGATTGACAGCTGATGAAAGAAGTGTAAAACTTTTGTCTACCTGTCTGAAAGTTGGCCTGAGGGCATTGTGCACCCCTATTCACAGTTTATTAAATGTTTTGTAGAAAAACGCTCTAGACCAGTAACCGTCTCACGCAACGTTTTCACTAAAAGTGCTCAAGGTGAACCACGATGGAGTAGAAACCCTCCAGTTGTTTTTGAACATACAAAATATGTACATGCCATCAAATGTCTCATAACTCAGCCGAAGTTGGGCAAAATCGAGCGAGCTTGGACGGAAAGTGGAACACTTAACGTATGAGGTGACCACAATTCGCCCAAACAACGCAAATGATCGAGAGTACAAGAAATGTGGAAAGAGAATCCTCTAGGGCATTCACGTTCATTCATCACTCTTTCAAGAGCACGGGTATTACTATCTACGCAGCACAAAGTCAATCTGCAGACATGAACGGGAATGCCGCGATCCAATACCAAGTGTGCTCAATCTACACAAGTCAGCAGTCTCAACTACACACATGTGGTCTAGTATACGTTGTGAAAATGTATGGTCCATTTTGGGTAGCACATCTAGCTCCCAATAGGTACAAAACGTGAAACAAACTCAAACTGAGTACTGTATCCCGATATCTAATAAGCCCGACCGTAAAGAATAAAACACGCGAGTATAACAATAAATCCTCCAATAGAAAAAAGATCGTACAACGGACTGTATAATGAAAACAGGATCTTGAGCGAAGTGAGCCCAAAGGGATTTTAGGACACCAAATACTTAGAAGCACTTGATCGCCACAGCATGTAGGGGATGAGGAGGCAAGGAGCAACCAACAAAGCAAAACCGATCCAATCCATCTGAAAGAAACATCGGGCAGGACAAGTGTTAATTGCAGAAGGTGGCTGGTTAACTTGGAAGCAAGAAGAGATGAAATAGATAAAGACGGAATTATACATCTTAACTGATCGCAGCTCTCGTATTTCCAAAGACTTCCCAGTCGACCCTTTTCGAAAAGAAACACTAGACACGGTTTTTGCTCTTGTTAGAGCTCGTCAGTCGTGCATATCCTTGTCACGACTGGGACAGGAACGCCAGTCACGTTTTCAGGCGGCAACCGTGTTCACCACTGCACCATTGACCGCACACTAGGCACGACTGAATGATCATTTATAATCGTTCAGTCACATTCGCCTGTGATTAATCCTCTATGGGAACGCAACGGCTGCGGTCATTAGTGGATGATGATCAATACTATTGCTACTCGGTCAAACATTTCAGCAGCCGCTTGTAAACGCACCGAGAACGTGGTGGTGGCAAAGTGAATAACTAATGTTTGGTCGCACTATCCATGTTAAGATTCGGTGATCGTTATCTTCCTTCCAGGTGGCCACTTGGACCAAAGAGGTTAACCAGCAAAGATCTTTGTTAAATGTGCAGTCAAACCGCCTTAAACCCCAGTACCATGGTCCGATATAAATTAGGAAAAGGTCTACAATATGGAACATTCACGGAATCACAAGGAAAAGCAACTGTAGTCACAGTGACGAACAAGTGAGTGAGCCATCGGTAGGATAATTGGCTGTGTAGACTGGGTGTCGCCCAGTCGATCATAGCTTTCGCATTCAGACACACTTTGCAGCCAGCCAATTTCCAAGAGACGCATTACAGTGGAGTTTCACTTCTGTTATAGCATGTCAGTAGTGTGCATTCTTGAAGCTACCCATCCACTCTATCAAAACCGTGTTACCACTGCGAGACCGATCTCACACTAGACGACGGAATTATCACATTTGGATGTTCACCCAAAATTCCGTGTGATCAATGTTGTCGGAAAGACTGTAGGTGCACACCACGTCAAGTGGAACACTAACCTGTCAAACAACACATATGCTCCTAGCAAATAAGCCGAGATCGAGGACGTATTGGAGAATTCAAAAACCCCGATAGGACTATAAATATCAAGCTATTTTGTTACAGAACATGTTGAACTTAGAATAGGAAGCAACAAAATCAAATGCAAAGATATAAAAGAAGACTAACATCGTAGTAGTCCGTTAGAACTTCTTTATATTGTGATCGAAACAGTTGTAACTGATCTTACTTGGATAGTGAATACCTCAGACTCCACAGTCCACAATTATTATTTTCCGAATGGAAGCAACCACAGATTGCTCCTTTGTTGAACACTCAGAACACGACTCATTTAACTCACCGTGGTCAGGATAGTGCACAATCGAGTTTACGGCATTGGGTGGGCTTGACATGATAGGTTGCTGTACGACTCTTCATGAAACTGCTGTGCAAAGGTTTAAAGAGGCTCTAAAGAATCCCAATATTAATCGAAAAGCGGACCCCTGTAGGCAAGACTTTGCGGTCGTAATGACCGCCTGCGAAGAAAACAATAAATAAAGACAGTTTGATACAAGTACCACACACTTTCTGGCTTGGCCAGCAGTCTTCAATGAAAGCACCAGAATCCCCAATATGGGGTTACCGATTACAACTTGTGAGAAAGTCACTCAGTCTCCTTTCGAAGGGATCGGGAGATCTGAGCATTACTGGCAAACGGTCGTGGCTCAATGTTCACATGCAGTAACTGATACACTCGTCCCGAAAGCACAATAATCGGAGTCCGGTTACTGATTGCTGATAACAGTGTACGACTCCTGTTTAGTGTTTCGCTGAAATAGGTCAATCAAAAAATGCTGACACCAAACTCTCGTTGCCTCAGTAAAACACACAACGGTTAGATTCATTAAGTGTATCGGCTTCAACTGCTACGGCACAATGTTCACATGAACAAATGTGAAGAGAAAGGCACAAAAAACGTTCTGTTTTGTTGTTATGCTCATTCTCCTCTTCGCCTGCTCACTCATCCACTTGGCTAAACGCTTCAAGTTTGCTGCTGACTAAACTGTATGATCGGGCTTCATTGTCATTCACCAGTGGCCCTTGTGTGCTGCAGAGCGCAGTGCGCTTTTCAATACGGATAATTTTGCCGTCGTGAACTATTTGCAGATGGGGCGAAGTTGCGTGTTTTGCATATAAACTACAAATCATCGGCTTCCCCGCGTCGTATACAGTCAGGCGGCTCAAACGAAATCAGGAACAGTTCAAACCCGTGGCTGCGTGATCCACGATGGGCGCCTTTATTGCTGTGCACTCTCAACTTCAAACCACTTAGTAGTGCTAATGTGACCCAGCTGTTCTGGTGTAGCGAATTAAAGAGAACAACATACAATAAGCGTTGTCCGCACAAACCTCAGTGGAAATAAAGACACTAACCGAAATAATTTAACAATGTAGCTGATCGTATGATGACAACAACTATGGTCAATCGCTTTGACGAACAGCGCAGAACCAGCTGCAGTTACACGGAACAGACCAGCTAACCAACTATATAATCTGCTTGACCAGATCCTTCATGATGTGCCTGCAATGTCCTGAAGAACAGATAACACAACTAACAAGATGATGATTGCAAGAAAGAGCTCTCAAGCAAGGGAATCACCTTCATATGGAGATTTCGACATCATCCATCGAATTTACAACTTGGATTGGAACAGACTAGCACCAAACATCATCCCTAGATATCTGGAAAAAACGAAGAGGACGCCCATCCTGGAATGGTTACCTCAACTCACGTATGTATCAATGTAGTTGGTAGTAAAAACTTTCCACCGTGCTAGCTGCATTAGCACCACGAACAGATTGGGAATACTTACCGTGTGAGTTGCAAATCGGCGATTGTATTCCTTGGTGGCGTAAATCATGACTGGACCGGGAGCTGATGAATAGTGTAACTGAGAAACAAGAAAGAATCAACGCAACAGGCAGTATTGGGGAATCCAGGTGACAGAGAAGATAAAAAGGAGGTTACTGAAAAGGCCCACACTAGAAAGATAACCAAACACAGAAATCAGTCAGGTAAAACGGCTACTGAAACACTTTCGGAAGCCTAAATCTGATTTAACATGTTGCAAGTTTTTGATTAATTGAATGACAAAGTAAGAACAGGTTGGATGAAAAGTCCGAAATGTATCAAGACAAATAGAGCACCACACATTCGCCCTCGAACAACTGGTACAATCATAGTCTCAAATGCAAGCTCAGAGTAATTCAATGACAAACGACTAGCAAGTGTGGCAAAGACGTGGCGTCAATGTAGCCAAGAAGCTTTCACTACAGAAATACTCATGGAAATCAGCAGAACAGTTACTGTCCTGTGTAGATGGAACACTACTCACAAACTGTGATGCAAGGTTTGAAAATTGCAACTCGAAAAGATCTCACGTGGGCTCAGTTTACATCATCGTTATCATCACTGTCGACGATAGCACAGCAACCAAGCGCTATATATATATATATATATATATATATATATATATATATATTACGGCGGTCTTCAGATTTGGGGGAAAACTCTGCCGAATCAGCATGAATCCATTCCTGCCGTACCTGCAGTGCTCTTATGGAAGAGATCTCTTTGCAACAGACTGGGCGTAATTGTTCAGATTCCTACTCACTGGTCATTTGGACTACTCCACTGTTGTGACCAGAACAGCCTAGTTTTCAGCGCTGTTTGATAAACGTTTTATAAACCCTCGTTGATCAACTATCAACTAAACGCTACATTTGAGAGCAGATGATTTTTGGACGAGCGAAAAAACAAAGAAAGCACGAACGGCAGCAGGATCCGTGTCAAGGTCGTTATTCCAAAATAAACAACAATCTCGAATGGAGTGAAGCCACTGCTGATAGCAATATAATGAATTCTCACACACAGCTGAACTGCACATAATGATTCCCACTTGACGTATTGCTGTCGTTTGTGATGAAATGCCTAACTGATATCTGGTTTGTGAGATGCATATAAATATAATACACGATCGTCATTGTCGGTGTCACATCCGAACACTGGATATATAACAAGTAAACTGATGTCCGCGTGTTTATTTTCTTTCAGAGGATCAAACGGCGCATTCTAGAAGACGTTCTTTGCAACGCTTGAACTGTTGTCTGTTGGGACATTTGCTTGTGATAAACAAACGTCTTTCGGGTCCCTATTGACAAACTTTACTCGAAGTGCCAAGCCTGATGACTTGCAGGCAACCGTCTGCTGGAATCTAGTCAGACAAGCTCTATTCTGCCTTAAGGTTCAGCTTCATTACGAGGTCCGGCTTGATGGTCACCAAGGATCCGGAGGAAGAACCATTGGTCTGTAGCGTCATCTAGGGGCGAATTCAACTGAGTGACAAAGTTTCGGAGACATGCCACACATCTAGTTCCACACTCGGGGAGGTATTCGCCAGAGAAGCTTGCTGACCAGTATGTCAGACAGTGCGGGCACTAAAAATGCCAATGTTTACTAGCTGTCTTGGCTTGAGAAGAACAAAATTAGGAGTGCGTCAAATATTTGGTTAATAAAAACCACCTAGAGCACGGGAATATCAGGATTTATTTTATTGCCTATTCCCACATCAACGCCGATTCAACCACCCGAGTACACAATCCAGGCAACAAACTCCATGATTGGATTGTTTAACATTATATCCACGTGATCGCAGCAGTCTTGCGAAAGCACACTGTACCCTGAGGTCGAAAAACGCACTGTGCGATATATGGCAGAGATTGTGCTGCCTGAAAATTGTTAAACATTAACTACTTATCAGCATAACCACGAAGAACAGCACTACACTAGACAGGAGGCCCACGCCGAGAGTTTCAAAGTACCACGGACGATCCTACAGTATTTGGTCCGCGAAGAAAGTGGACAGCTTTGGGGTACGCTGCTATTGATAGTGAGATTGTCAAACAGTTCATTAAAGACCTGAGCGTAAGAATGAAATCAAAGCTAAATCAGTAGGTTCACGCAAATGTCCTGCAGTTAAGCATAAGTTAGAACTACTGATGTATTGCTGTCTGTGATGGTGAAAATAATACGTGTAAGTGGCCCTGAAAGAGCATCCCGGTTCAGTGAAGTGAACGCACATTTAAAGTCAAGAAGAAACATAATCGTTGGTCGGCCACACAAACAGGACCACTGCAAAAATCGACGGGAGCCAAGACCACCATCAACAAAAATTCGTAGAGCAGGAAACCTTAACTGTACCTTCTTGATGTTTGTCCCCTAGGCCGGAGTCAGTCAACGAAAGGCAATGGATGGGAGAACTGCAGTTACGACTGTGACCCAGCAAAATTCTCCCAAAAGCCCCCGACACCCTCATTGAATTTGATAACTAATGTCATAAAAAAAACTCGACCCTGACATGCTATGATGGCTTGCGCAGCTCGATGACCTACTGGACAAAAGTGGACAATGGGTAGGTGACAAAATGCTACTCAGGGCGTCCCCATAACAGTTCCATAAAACTTAACCCTCAGGCCCTTCCGAACTCCATTTTTGACAATTACTCCGCAGGCCCAACAACAGAAATAGCTAATCGTAATGACACTGTCACGGAACGTCCAATATTTACCATTCAGTTTCAGGACACACTCGTAACTTACTTAGACAAGCAATGTAAATAAATATAGGTGCAAACAGCATTCGCACACCAAAACGGAAACGTCAACCGGCTGGTCTCTCACGAACGGTAGACTCGCTGCATATCGATGTTTGCTGTATCTCGGAGACTAGAATCCACGACAGTAGTCAACGTATGGAGCTAACAGCGCCCGCACTTTCTACCCGATACTGGTTATACACTTCAGGTGACTCCCCGGCGGCCGTTACCGGTCAGGCTGGAGTGGGTAAAGTCGTCAGCACGACGGCCGCAGCTGCATTGATAGATTAGATTCCTGTTAACAGTAGACTGTGCTGTCCGCTTGGCAGGTTCCGTTAAGGCCAGCTCTAGACGCAAAACTGTCAGAAATCTATTCACTGCGTCTGCTTATGCTCCAACTAACTGTAGTGACGTCAGCGTCAAAGACGTCCTTTATTCGGATCCGGCCGCTCTCCTCCGGTCGACATGTGCTTCTGATATAGTCGTTCTGGCTGGA